>JAXIVJ010013255.1:0-37789 GCA_036785665.1 Chirona hameri | reverse complement strand
GTTGCATGACTTCCGTGAAGGACCATCATCATCAGGGACGTCATCAGGGGCACAGTTAGCGTGCATCCAGAGCGGCCTAGACGCCGCTCAGCCGTCGTCCGGGTCGGCATCTCGGGGACGCCGAACGATCGTGTCGTCCGGGCGCTGGGACAGTTGAGAGCCTTGCAGCAGTTGACAGCGCGGCCACCACCGGCTGCAGCAATGTTCATCGTCACTTACTGCTGCTGCTGCGGCTGTCCGCTTTGATGACGGCACCCGCAAGATCGGGGCTGGTATATGGTGGTGAGTGGGGGAGCGGCTGGAGACACGTTCCGCTTGATGACGGCACCCGCAAGATCGGCTGGTATATGGTGGTGAGTGGGGGAGCGGCTGGAGACACGTCACGGCGGGGGGCGGCAGCAGTGTGAGGGCAGCGCTCAGCACTCCACGCGCTCATGTGAGACGTTCACGCAGTCGTTAACAGTTGTAAATGTTCGCAGGACGCTGCGATGGTGCTGCGATTTAGCTGGTCTATAGAGTCTGGTCGGTCTCCGGTGCATGGTAGTACTGGAACACATTGCAAGGCTTGCTTCCAGAGACACACGGATAAATCGTCTATGAAATGGTAATGACTTGTAAAGCAAATTATTGTTAAATATTAATTTCCCAGGGGTTCATGGAAAGATGCTGCAAAGCGTGCAATTTCACCTCTTGTTCTGTCTGCTCGCAAATTATTCAGCATATATTGTGGATGGAGAGTGATCAGTGTATGATTCTCCGAAAATACCTACTGGATTTTGTATAACACTACCTATCGCCCCTTAAAAAATGTAAGGTTACGACCAATTTAATTCGAGTTAGGTAAATAATTTATAATTTATAATTTAAGGATTGAACATGTTGAGTGCAAAGGGTGACATGATATATGGATGAATTACCAAGCATGTTTCACAGGTCCTGACATGTTTTCCA
Organism: Chirona hameri; assembly: GCA_036785665.1. Taxonomy (NCBI): domain Eukaryota; kingdom Metazoa; phylum Arthropoda; class Thecostraca; order Balanomorpha; family Balanidae; genus Chirona; species Chirona hameri. The sequence goes on along the minus strand of JAXIVJ010013255.1, from coordinate 36,838 downwards.
TCACTACTAATTAAACCCGTCAGTAAAAGGGAAATATTGACCTTTTCCACATAAATAGAGTTATTACTAATTGAAATCGATAGACGAGACCAAAATATTTTTTAAATTTATCACATTTTGCATATAACAATTCCTACCGAGAGATATTTCAAGTCAATGTTGATAAGCGTTCCACGCATATAACGACCAGTCCTTGCAAGTACTTGATAACGAATTTCGAATTCCGGGCTTGTCTCGTATTGTTTTGTTTTTTTTGTGACAAAATTGTGTCTTGCACTCTGTCTATTGTGATTAAGTGTCCTAATATCCTTTACAATAAACAAACATTGAATAATAAGGTAACCAAATTAGCAGTTAATTTGGGCACGCTACGACTGCCTAGTTAGTGGTTGAGACCCTCATTTTTTTAATGGGTTAATTTGTTTTCAACATTAGGTGTTTTGTATAGATTTGTCTCTGGCTGTATACAACACTATGCTTTAGCTTATCATGAAAACGAATCATTTATTAAAAAAATCAACAAACAATGTAAAAACTGGCAATAAAATCGGAAGTTCACTTGGGGCACGGCAACGGCGATCTATTTAGTGCCGGTGATTTGTTTCAGGGACCAATCAGAGACGTTATCAAAAGAAAGAAAAGCGCCGCGCTTCCAAATAGGGAAGGGAAAACACCGATCATGAACTCCGTAAAAAGTATATGTACTTGCTTGTTAAATAAAAAAAAGTAAAAAAAAAAGTTATTTTATTTTTAAATTGAGACTCTATCAATTGTATACCATACACGATGCATAAGATAATGCAGAAAAGTAGCTCAAAAGTTGAATATTTCCCTTTAATAGGATATTTTTCACACCTCAATTTTAATTATATTTTAAATTGCGAGTCATCTTTATTGTAACCAAGTGTTCAACTTGGCGTGTTGGTTACTTAATTTCCGGTGGGGCTTTGGCGACCGTATCATTTCCCTATAGGTAATATTTGCAGAAATTATGTGAAAAGGAGAGTTCCTGAAATGTCCGTATCTAATGCCTAAAATCATGTCAGGCGTGTCAGTATTCCTAATACGATAATCGTGCCATCACTGTTATCTTCTAGTTAACACAAATGCCAGCGTGGTTAGTAATCTTAGATGCTTTCTCACTCTGTTTTTCTTACTTAGATAAAACGCACTTATATTACTAGACTTTAAATATTTGCACTTTGCCTCTCTTCATAATTTCGTACCTTGACGCGTCAATGCTACCTAAAGGACGTTATTTTTGTTAAAGGCAACCATTAAAGCGTTATTGACTACACTCTTGATATTTGTCTTGCTATTTGATAATTCTTGATACTTGATATTTTTCGTCGTGCTTCTTTTTTTCTTGGAAAATAGATTTAGTCTCTGTGGGCATCATCAACGCGTTGCTAGTAAGCAATCAATTTGGTAAATATTAGTAAAGGCTGAAACACGGTCTTCGCGCAGTCGCGCTAAGTGTATGCGGCCGCCTATTCAAATACATTGAATGGAGGTTGCAACAACTTCACGATGCACGACGTTGCAGGAAGAATACAAATCAACTGTTGAAATTGACCAATGCATTTTAATAGGCGCCCGCAGGCATCCGCATGCGTTTCTGCAGCTGCGTAAACACTGTGTTTCAGCTGCAGCTGCGTAAACACTGTGTTTCAGCTGCAGCTGCGTAAACACTGTGTTTCAGCTGCAGCTGCGTAAACACTGTGTTTCAGCTGCAGCTGCGTAAACACTGTGTTTCAGCTGCAGCTGCGTAAACACTGTGTTTCAGCTGCAGCTGCGTAAACACTGTGTTTCAGCTGCAGCTGCGTAAACACTGTGTTTCAGCTGCAGCTGCGCAAACACTGTGTTTCAGCTGCAGCTGCGTAAACACTGTGTTTCAGCTGCGGCTGCGTAAACACTGTGTTTCAGCTGCAGCTGCGTAAACACTGTGTTTCAGCTGCAGCTGCGTAAACACTGTGTTTCAGCTGCAGCTGCGTAAACACTGTGTTTCAGCTGCAGCTACGTAAACACTGTGTTTCAGCTGCAGCTGCGTAAACACTGTGTTTCAGCTGCAGCTGCGTAAACACTGTGTTTCAGCTGCAGCTGCGTAAACACTGTGTTTCAGCTGCAGCTGCGTAAACACTGTGTTTCAGCTGCAGCTGCGTAAACACTGTGTTTCAGCTGCAGCTGCGTAAACACTGTGTTTCAGCTGCAGCTGCGTAAACACGGTGTTTCAGCTGCAGCTGCGTAAACACTGTGTTTCAGCTGAAGCTGCGTAAACACTGTGTTTCAGCTGCAGCTGCGTAAACACTGTGTTTCAGCTGCAGCTGCGTTAAACACTGTGTTTCAGCTGCAGCTGCGTAAACACTGTGTTTCAGCTGCAGCTGCGCAAACACTGTGTTTCAGCTGCAGCTGCGTAAACACTGTGTTTCAGCTGAAGCTGCGTAAACACTGTGTTTCAGCCTTAATGGCATCACACAAGGAGGCAGTGTTGGAAACTTTATCGGCTGCTAGAACCGCAGAATGGTATCGAATACATCCTAATACAATCTAGATAGTATAAAATAAAAATCTGCTTATATTCTTAAGCTGGTCGATCGGGCGAGATATTGTCGTTCAGTCACGAAGGCGTGACCCTTGTCGTTCTATGGTTATTTGTATATGTTGTTCTTTCCTCCTCTCATTCATCCTTAACCACTGGAGGGTGAGGGGGGTGGCGGAAATCCATCCACCCCTCCTGCTTTGGGTAAATATCTCCTGATTGTACCGGTCGATATGCATCATTTTTGGTGTACCTGCTAAACAAATTTAACGGCGCGTCGTTTGAAGTAAGACAAATAAAAATCGGGCGATTTTTTTAGATATAGGCCATCGAAGTAAGAAAACTTCAAAATGTCTCCAAGATGACCGCAGTGAAATGTTGATATGTAAATGACCTGAGGTCAAATGGACCTTTTATTATACCTATTGTATCATTAGACTTTCCAACAAATCATTAAACCCATTTTGGGGTATATACAAGCAATCACTGCGTTCCATAACAATGTCAAGCCATTGAGCGCATAACAAGCAAAATTTAGCATATTTGACCTCATTTGACCTTGAAGATATTGACCTAGGGTCACTAAATTTTCACAAAACAGAGTTCCCACAGCACTTCTCTACCGTACAAATTTCGTTATTGTGGATTTTGTCTCGCGAGTCAAGTCGTGATATTTAATATCGTGAATAATCGTGATATTTAAGAAACGGGAGCAGTTAGTATCCTGAGAGCTTCAGTACTTTTCCATGAGTTATTTATGCATATGCATTCAAAAGAAAAATGGGGTCACCACGGGTCAGACGGAAATGACGTCATAGTGAGTCACTTCCCATTGTTTTTGAGGCTTGTTGAACCGTACACGAAACAAATCGCAAAAATACAGTTAAGATAAACTTAACTCACGTATGCCAAATGAAAGCTAATAATATGTACTACAAATCTGCAATCTTAGAATGTAAAAATAAGCTGTCACGTGACTGTAAAATCTTTAAAAAAAATCAAATATAATGCATTGCTTCAAAAGTTACATATATGACTTTTCTGACATTTATTCGTGCTCAGGGTAAAAAATTAACCTGTAAACATGTATTACATAGCATGTTTACAGGTTATGTTGAACCTAAGCTCAACTTGACCTCCTGACCTGAGGTCAGAATGACGTCAGAATGGCTGGAATTGGCATTTAATGTTGCATAGTATATAGCCTGACCCTCTCTGTATATTTTACGCGTCTCTAATTTGGTAAGTTAGCTCCAACTCATGCGCTATGAGAATCAATTAAATATTTGTACTTGACCTGACCTGTGACGTCATCAGTGACCTCCAGTTTCAACAACAATTATTTTCTTTCGACTATATGGCCAGCGTTGCGCGACGCACAATATGTTCCAAATTCGAAGTGCATAGTTCACAACTCTCTAGTTTAAATGACTCGAGATAACAGCGTCAGTTGACCCCTTTCTCACGTCACTCTCTCACCACGACATCTTAAAACACTTGCTATATCTCACGAATTTCTGATAGAAATAATATAAAACAAATAGAAACACCATTAACATATCACAATTCGAGTACCTACCAATTTTATTCCCTGTTTGGTCCGAAGCTCATATTTGTCCTTTTCCTTGACATATTGTGTGTCCATCTCGTTTTGCAATCTTCCCGTAAATTATAATGCACTTCAAAATACATAACGTAGGTACACTAAACGTAGGTACACTAAGGTTACACTAAAGCAAAGAGGGCACGCATTGAGACCTGACAATTTTTCTGAAGGACTAAAAGGACTAAAAGGACTAAAAGGACTAAAAGGACTAAAAGGACTAAAAGGACTAAAAGGACTAAGTGTTACTACCACGTGTGCTCTCTTACCGTGCCATACTTCAAACCTGTTTTAGCTTTACCAGAGCGCGCCCGCTCGGTCATCTCCCTATAAGGCGTGTTACTGGTAATATAGGTAAAAACTATGATAATCATAATCCAAGTATCATTTAATATATAGCCAACGGATCCAATAGTCCCTCAAATTTGGTAATTTCCTTACTGGTAGTTCGACATTTGTTGTTATTTTTCTGACAAAAACGACATATATTTCTTAGTGACAACATTGCTGGTCCAATATTGGATGTTGACAAATGGGTGAATCAGAACTGATATCGTATCAGGCTTTCTCTAGCCTTAACAAGAGTGATTATTTTTTGGAATACTATGTTTTAATGGACGAGCGCCTGGAAAAGATGTGTTATTGGACGAGCCGAAGGCGAGTTCAATAAGAAATATTTCAGACGCGAGTCCATTCAATAGTTTATCATACAACTGTTTACGCAATCCAATAATCCAATAATGCATGACCAAATATGGTACGATCCAATAACAAAAGTTGTATTGGATCCTGTAGAGACCCCGGAAAACACCGGAAGTCCAATAAGACTTCCGGCGTTTTTCCCAATGGCTTCAACATTACGATCCATAAACGCATGCATTTATTGGTAAAATCTGTGTAACACGTGCTGAATAGGAAATGGTCTCTCGGTTGCATAGATCCTTAAAATAAACAAGTTTCACGTTGTTTTTTTTTGGCTTAAAATTAAAAAAAATAAAATAATATACTAAACTTCAGTCTTTTATCGACAGATGCATAGTTGCAGTAAACACAAATTATCAAAGTTTGCAAAAAATAATTGTTAAAAAATGTTCTTGTTGCGCAAACGGTCGTGACGTCACACATGATGTTTGGCCCAATTTGGCCATGGTTGATTATCTGCCGTAACCATGACCGTAACCATGTTTTCGGGGACGTATTTTTGAAACTACTCAATGGATGTTTGCAAATTTGCACACTTAAACGTTAGTATGTTACAAGTGTCATATTTAAGTTCAGAAATTCTCAAATGTCGGGATCATGAGCAGCCTGCGCCAACGTAGAACTCTGTTTTCCCCTTTGAAACAAGCAGACAATGCCTGTATACTTGTATGGCCTTGAGGCAATACACCTCAGTTTCCCCCATCACCTGTGCGAACACCAATGTAATGATTGAGCGCGTGCCTTTGGTCAAGTTAAACTTCCATGTATAATTAATATTTTTAAGATATAAAATTACTTCTCAGCTTCGTATGCAGAAGCCTATACGATAAAGTACTTGGCTTGCCAAACAGAAACAATCAACAGGTAGTTGGCATTATGCGAGGTAGGTGGCATTAAGTGAGCCACTTGGGAGCAGTACTTATGCATGGCCGCGACAATAACGCCACTTCTGCGAGCCGCAGCACACCACAGCTTTCGTTTCTTGTTTGACGTCGGAGGGCCGATGAATACCGCATTTGGCGCAGTAATTGATGCGTTTTACATTTCTGAACGAAACAATAGTAATGTTTGTTTCCGTCCATTTTTACCACCCCATCAACTAATCATAATTCACAATCTGAATCTTCGAAATAAATACTCGCTCGCCTATTCATGGTGTTCGTTGGACGACTGAATCATCATATGTGACGTCACACGATTATGACCAACCAGAGGTATATATAGAGTTATTAGTTTTGTTAACACGCGCAGTGGAGAGGGGTATGCCACCAACACGCAGTGAAGGGGGGGGGGGGCACTTTAGTGCCCCCTCCCTAAGATCTCAGAAAGTATGAGAGCTAGAATAATGAAACTCACAGGGTAAGTAGGTGCTATGACGATCTACATTTTCGAGAAAAAATGATTGACCTTCGGTCAATGTCTTCAAGGTCAAACGAGGTCACAAAGGTCAAATCGGGCCAAATGTCACAATTTTAAAATTTGACCTCTGTGACGTCACAAGTCACCAGAAATGTGTACAAAATTGTTTCAGGGGATGAACATTGACATTGTCTACCGAATGGCGTTTGAAACATCCCGATCCGAATGTTGGTTCCGAAGATATCGATTTGCCGACCGCGACTCTGGCCGCCATCTTCGACTGAAAAAATCAAAATGTATCGACCGATTTCTACTTTTTGCGTCATTCGATCCGCTATTGAGTTGGCATTAATGTCGCGCAAACAACACCGCTCTGCTCCGCTTCGTTTACGAGCTATTCACGAAAAACATGGGGGGCACAAAAGTGCCCCCCCCCCCTCCACTGCGCGTGTTAAAGGTATTTATATAACTTTTTGATAATATTTAACATCATCATCGTCTTTTGAATGCCAAATAAAATATAGAAGTTTTCAAAATTATATGTTTACGCGACATGAAACTTGTCCATTAGGAGAAAACAAATATCATAATCAAGTCGCTGATAATACTCACACCCTCGTGTCTACTCCTAACACCTGACAAAATAGTAATCGGCGGACATTAATTTGGTTTCAGACATATGAAAGCGATCGGAAGGCTGCCCTGCCCCGTATTTTTCACGGTTTGTGTACAATGTCCTCTTGCGACAAGAGGTGCGTATGGTTAGATGCTGTACACTTCGAGAGACCTGTGTGTTCATGTCTGCTTGGTGGTTGTTGTCTGTGATGCGCTTTTCTGTTTGGTTTGGTGATAGTATACATGCAAGTACTGCCTGAGGAAAGTAAGTTCCTGGCAAAACGCATGCAAAAAGCTGTAGGGTTAAGCTATGATATAATCCTTATTTTAGAAAAATAACGCTATAAAAACGGCGAAAGGATGTCAACTAAGACACCACAATAATCTCTAAAGAAGGAAAACAAAGCAGTGGTGAACAGGCTGTTCTAAATGCACTTCGCAGGTAGTACATCGATAATGAAAATTACTGATACATGACCACAGCCGGGTTACCAATACGGTGAGTGGTGACCGTACAATAAGCACATCTAGAGCATAGGTCTTTTCGAATGTTGGCTAGGCCATCACATAGTTGTGTGGAAGACGCACTCATGGCGTCTGCAACTGCCAATGGCGTCCACCATGTGTGGCAGGAGAGCACCGCCCGTACTCCTACAGCGGGACCCTCCGCGTAGCACCACGCCCACTGCATTACCGGGATCCTCCGCGTAGCACCACGCCCACCACTGCATTACCGGGACCCTCCGCGTAGCACCACGCCCTCTGAATTACCGGGATCCTCCGCGTAACCACGCCCACTGCATTACCGGGACCCTCCGCGTAGCACCACGCCCACCTCTGCATTACCGGGATCCTCCGCGTAGCACCACGCTCACCTCTGCATTACCGGGATCCTCCGCGTAGCACCACGCCCACTGCATCACCGGGATCCTCCGCGTAGCACCACGCCCACCACTGCATTACCGGGATCCTCCGCGTAGCACCACGCCCACCACTGCATTACCGGGACCCTCCGCGTAGCACCACGCCCTCTGCATTACCGGGATCCTCCGCGTAACCACGCCCACTGCATTACCGGGACCCTCCGCGTAGCACCACGCCCACCTCTGCATTACCGGGATCCTCCGCGTAGCACCACGCTCACCTCTGCATTACCGGGATCCTCCGCGTAGCACCACGCCCACTGCATCACCGGGATCCTCCGCGTAGCACCACGCCCACCACTGCATTACCGGGATCCTCCGCGTAGCACCACGCCCACCACTGCATTACCGGGACCCTCCGCGTAGCACCACGCCCACTGCATTACCGGGATCCTCCGCGTAGCACCACGCCCACCTCTGCATTACCGGGATCCTCCGCGTAGCACCACGCCCACTGCATTACCGGGATCCTCCGCGTAGCACCACGCCCACTGCATTACCGGGATCCTCCGCGTAGCACCACGCCCACCTCTGCATTACCGGGATCCTCCGCGTAGCACCACGCCCACTGCATTACCGGGATCCTCCGCGTAGCACCACGCCCACTGCATTACCGGGATCCTCCGCGTAGCACCACGCCCACCTCTGCATTACCGGGATCCTCCGCGTAGCACCACGCCCACCACTGCATTACCGGGATCCTCCGCGTAGCACCACGCCCACTGCATTACCGGGATCCTCCGCGTAGCACCACGCCCTCTGCATTACCGGGATCCTCCGCGTAGCACCACGCCCACTGCATTACCGGGATCCTCCGCGTAGCACCACGCCCTCTGCATTACCGGGATCCTCCGCGTAGCACCACGCCCACCACTGCATTACCGGGACCCTCCGCGTAGCACCACGCCCACCACTGCATTACCGGGATCCTCCGCGTAGCACCACGCCCACTGCATTGCCGGGATCCTCCGCGTAGCACCACGCCCACATCTGCATTACCGGGATCCTCCGCGTAGCACCACGCCCACCACTGCATTACCAGGTGTCCCGGGACACGGACTAACTGCATTACCGGGTGTCCCGGGACACGGACTAACTGCATTACCGGGTGTCCCGGGACACGGACTAACTGCACTACCGGGTGTCCCGGGACACGGACTAACTGCATTACCGGGTGTCCCGGGACACGGACTAACTGCATGCCGGCCCACTAACTGCAACTGAGCGCACCAGCTGACTAGCTCTCTAAACTGCCTGCCGACCGGTGTCTGTCGGGTGTCGGACCCCTGACCCCGCCCCTCTGACCGCCACCCCGGCTCGCTGCAGGTGTCCGGTCTGCTGCTCGCCATCATCGACATGTTCAAGCTGGCCATCCTGATCAAGGACCCGGAGCTGGCGCAGACCCCACGAGAGCTGCTGAAGCACTTTACCGTTGAAGAGGTGCTGGCGGCCAAGAAGGCGGCGCTCATGGCTCTGATGGCGGTGGAGTGCGCGCTGATCCTGTTTGGCATGTTGCTGATCTGCGCCGTCAACTGTCGGCACGCGTGTCTGGCCTCGCTGGTGCTCGGCTACCTGGCGCTGTACACGCTAGGCGTGGCCGGGCAGCTGTTCCTGCTGCTGCGCGACACCAGCCTCATCTACCCGAGCCGGGACCAGCCGGACGACGGCAAGAACGCCGGCCGCGGCGGCGCTATCTTCTTCCACTACTGCCACAGCTTCTTCGTGGCCGTCCAATGTCTGATGCAGTGTTACTTTTGTCGCATCGTGCTCTCCTACCTGTGCAAGACCCACTGCCGACAGCAGCGGGCCTAGGCGACACCGGAACACGGCGGCTACAACTCTGTTGTTGTTATTATATGATGCGTGTCTTTTGTAATGTGGCTGGCAAAACGACCGGAACACGCCGGCCAAGATCGGGAAGTAAGTGGTGTCATTTTAATTCCAACAACCTTAAGATACTATAGGGTAAATACTAAGTTGTTTGCGACTCACCTCACTGATTTCAATAGGAAAGCAAATGGGTAACCTATAGCCCTCCTTTCCGGTGGGAAAGACCTTTGGCCATCCTGTCTAGTGGGGAAGTGGCTCAGCGAAGTCCTCCTGCCTGGTGGAAGGCTGAGCCGGTGGCCCGCTTATCTGGTAGAGGGGGGACATTAACCCGCCATTGACTGGGGGGGGGGGCGTTTAACGCCCCCTGATGCATTTTCGTAATAGCTCAAAAACGAATAGCGCTATCAACGTGAAACGTCGGGTACCGTCTTATAAATCACGTTTACGTCTTCTGTGAAAAAATAAAGCATTTCGTAGAAAGATTTCGAGTTATATCAAATTTAGTGACGTCACTACACACGTGTTTTATACCAAAATCAGCTACATTTTGCCAGGTCGTAGAAATGCCATATTTAACCCTCGCCCGGGTTAGGGGGAGGGTGGATGCCACCCCCACTCTTTTTTTTCTGAAATACCTCGCGTAGTTTCTAACCGATTGCGACGAAACTTTTAGTACACTACTTTGAAAATTTGACACATAATCTGATAAATTTGAATGTGTAACCCACATGACCCGTGACATATGACCTGTTTCTCAAGGTCATGTCAGGCGCAACTGGCGTCCCGCAGATCGATGTTTGTAACTTGTGCAGTTTCCGAGTGTTTGTTGTTCAGGAGCATATGCAAAGGTGTTTCCAGGTGACAGTTGTGGTTTCCACTGAGATTGTGACCTCGATTGACCTTTTCAGAGGTCGCCTGACGTCATTGACCTCCGATGACCTCAGAATACTTTTTTGGGCTTCTGGCGGTTTCTAGGACAATTTGTGGCGCTTATTTCAAATTTGGGGTCAATTTTAGATAATTATATGTTCCACTGGGGTCATAGGCATCCACAGGTCAACCGAGGTCACTGCCCTCAGATGACCTGACATGACCTTTTTATAATTTGGCAGTTTTTAGGACATTTAGTGACGCTGATTACGAATTTGGCACCTATTAAGCATTATGATATGCTCATTCACGATTATAGCTCGACAAAATTCAATTTATACGCATTTTCAATTTTGATGACTTTTGGGGTCATTGACATGACCTCAGAGGTCACCAAATGACCCAAATACATTTTAAATTTTTGATTTTGAATACAAATACATTTTACAGACATGACCCAAATACATTTTACACACATTACACCCAAACACAAATACCTTTTTTTACAAAAGTTTTTAAAAAATCAGAATTATCCAAAACCCGGAATATACGTGATCGAGACGTGTTCGTTGAATATGTGTACTAAATTTGAAGTCAATATCTTCAAAAAAATGACTGACTTATGACCTATAAATGACAAAAATCGACCACCTCTCACAGCATTACTATGCATAAAAACACATTTCCGTTTTTGCTTTTTACTTCTATTTATATGGAACAAACAATGTTCTAAGGTCATTTTTGCGCGTTCTAGACGAAACACAAACCCATAGACATGTGTTACAACGCCTAATGACCGTAATCTGCAGTTTGACCTCGTGACCTCTGATGACCTTGACCTGACCGAGGATCATAAATAGCTTAGGATGATACTTAGAAGTGTCAGACACACGAATCATACCGATTTATTGACAGCTTATGCGTTTAATATCGCAATTCTGCGCGACAATTCAATCCATTGAGACCTTTTGACACGGCCCAAAAAAGTTGTACTTGACCTGACCTGTGACGTCATCAGTGACCCCGGGGTCAACAATATTAATTTTCCCTCGATAAATTTCCCAGGGCTATCGAACAACGTTCGAATTTTTACAATCAGTCCAGTAGTTCCGGATATCCGAGGGGGAGGGGCAAACATAGCCCCCCCCCCCCCATTAAGTCGCGTTATGGAATATACCCCAGTAACTTGCGGGTTAATACAATTAATTAGCTGGTATTTTAAGAGGAGTTATGACGAAACTTGGCATATCTGCGTGTGAGCATATATCGTGTGTTCATGATACATTCATGATTCATGATATGGTAAGCTGCTAAATCGAAATGTCAGAAATATTATATAGAGGCTCCGGCATACTATTATTTTAAATAGGGTAATGTTTCTAAGTTTTACGTTTTTTTTTCTTCAAATATATAAGACACAATACAGACAGACAATACAGACAAATATATAATCACATAAAGCATTTCTGCCGCACATTTTATGTGCTATTTTTAGAACATTTTAACTTAAATACAACTTATGACGACAGCCCAAAGATTTCAAAATAACTCCTTAGGTATAATTTGTCTGCTACTGTCGGCGTCGGCGTAATTTGTCTGCTACTGTCGGCGTAGTTGTGTGCTGTGTGTGTCTTTTGGTTGCAAAAACGTTTATTCTAGCTGAAGTTAGACGGATATTCTTGAACAATGATAGTTCATGGCTGTTTTGTGAGATGTGACGTTTTTCTGCGAAGAACATGATTAAGCAAAGTTAATGTATCATGTCTTGTCCATATGTTCGATTATTTGAAAATACGAGAGCAATGCAAAAACTGTCCTATTTATTTGCAGGGCCTGGACACTTTATGCGAGGCCAATAGAACATAAATGTAGCAAGAGAAAATGAGTGGCTTTGTTTTAAACTACATGAATGGTTGATGCATTTGAACGATTGTCAAATAATTATGTGAAGAATGGATGAACTTGATATTGTGTGGAGTCATTGTACTCTTTTCAAATCTGTGGCGTTTTAAGAACTGTGCTATTCGTCACGTGAGGATAACTAGTAACATTATCTTCCCTTCAATTACAAGACCCACGCTGCATGCTAATAAATGGACAGCCATTGCAAAATAACCGTATCCGAAGAACTGGTGGCAATTTGATACAATGTTTCAGAACCAGTTTTGCCTTTTCATTGAAGTCACATGAACTGTCTGCGGTCTTACAGGTGCCACCAAATGCAGGTCATGCCGGTACAGGTTAACCCTCGCCAGCGCAGTGTGGGAGATGCCACTCCCCCTTCGGTTGTTCAGGAATAACTCGCGTATGTATCAACTGATTGCGACGAAACTTGCAGTCCCCTACTTTCAAACAATTTGACACATAGTCGGAAAATGTGAAACTTATACTTCCCATGACCCGTGACCTATGACCTGTTTCTCAAAGTCATGTCAGGCGCAACTGGCGTCCCGTAGTACCGATGCTTGTAACTTGTGCAGTTTCCGAGTGTTTGTTGCTCAGGAGAATATGTACAGTTGTTAAGGTGACACTTATGGTTTACACTGAGATTGTGACCTCCGATGACCTGACATGACCTTTTTGGAATCTGGTAGTTTCTAGGACATTTTGTGACGCTGATCTCAAATTTCACACCCATTTTACATATTTATATTTCCATTCACGATTCTTGCTCGATTATAATTCAATCTCTACACATGCACGATTTGGATGGCATCCGGGTCATTGCCATTACCTCAGATATCACCTGTTGACCCAGGACCTTAAAATAGGGTACCAACGGCTTCCTCTCATCACAAGCAACACGCTCGTTTTTTAATCGAAGCTCAATTAGGGGTGAAACGCAAGGGGTGGGGGGGGGGGGGGGTCGTGCCCCCCTCCCTGCACGGTCACGTAGGTATATCGGACGCTGCACTGGCGAGGGTTAAATATCGGGCACATATGTCTCCAAAAACATATCCTTCCTGGAAAAGACCCCATATGATGACGGCGATAATAGTGTATTAAGAGCCTCTCCCGCCTATTCGAAGTGATTTATATGGAGGAAGCTTCTACTGGCAAATATGTGTTGATTGAAGGCAAGTATGGACTTTACCTGCTCCGAAAAGGTTGCTTTGAGTATTTTCAAACGATCTTTTGTATTGAAGAGCAATATCCTTTATCACTATCTTCAAAATAAAGATATTGTCCGCCCCTGTAGCTCAGTGGGAGAGCGCTGGACTTCTGACCTATCCCGGTAGTGGCAGCCCGGGTTCGAGTCGCTTCGGCGCTCGCTATTTGCTCCTGACTGGGATGGCCTGCGGCCGGTGGTAGCGGTCGCACTCAAGTTCAGGTGACGTCAGTGAGCGGGGCGGACCGTGTCCAGGTATGTCGGGCACGTACAACTTTCGTCTCTAAATTCTGCCGGCCAACAGGAATTGCGCGATCGGGTGGTGAGGTTAGGACCTGCGCAACAAGCTCTGCTTTGCGTGGGTCCTGACCTCGGAAATCCATCCATACAATAACATTCGGACTAAATTTATTATAAAAAAGTAACCACAGTGTAATTTTACACATTGCTGGTACATATTAACACACTGGCATATTATTGCAAGCAAGTAAACACAAAGTTCATGCAATATACACACCAAACAAGGTTTCATGATAGAAGTTGCAACAGAAGTCTGGTGGAACCTTACCATCATCCGCAACCTAATTGAACTATTATCCGATTGACCATTGCAATTTGAATTGAAGGACAATGAGCAACGCGGTCCCATATGAGGCACAGCGGAAAATTAATGGCATTGTAAAAATATGTAGCTTTCAAGTGAAATCATTCGCAAAACGCAATTGAAAGCAAACATTTACGTTATAAAGATGTATCATATCCTCTTCATAAAATGTTGATTTAAATTGCCACATTCCCCAACCATCACACACAAAAAGCCAGTTTGTATTCCTTCGTTGTTTGTGTAGTAAATGGGAGACAAATCTCCATAAAAATCGTCGAGGGCGTTTTATATACTGTTGCGATAACCTTTCGTGAAAGGTATGGTCTGGACCAACCCAGTCGGTTTACATATGATAGCGCCGCAGGCGTGGCAGTTTTATGTAGATGATATTATTTCTCTTCATCGGCGAACCTCACACTTCCCAACCATTCTCAGTTCAGGTCACATTTGCATTCACATTGTGTTTTCGTTCGTCGGCTTCCACTGTTTCGCCTATGTCACTTGGTAAGCGAAGTGTCTCCGTTAGGTGTCTGCTTGTTTTTAGGTGTGGCGAAATATGTGCAAGTGAAACACTGACATATACCATCGCCACCGATGTCAGCGTTGAAATGCTGTCGCGGCGACAGATCTTGTAACATTTATCAGTTCTCGGTGTAACTACTGTTGACTGTTCCAGTGTGTTCATGGCTTGAGAACACGAATATTACGGATCGGTGCCAAACGTTGTCCTCTTCATTGCGCAGCTTTAACATGCTACTTAGTAGATCTGCAATAAATGTCTTCTCTTATCAAGGCAACATGTATTTTAAGATGCATTTATTTGGTTCCAGTGAATGAAGGAGTGAAGAAGTATTGGTACTTTTTTCTCTGGCCATTATAGGAGAGCGCTCGATAGCAGAGTGACACTATATTTAAACACACTCACAAAACAGTGTTGTCCTCTCAGTTGCTTTCTGTTTCAACGAAAGTTTAGTTTTTCCGTTCAACAACGTGCGTATTCATGAGAAGTCACAAAAGCAATTACCCATATTAGCCGTTTTCACGAAGAATTATTGCGCTGAAAAGATTCTGAAAAGTTTCTGAGAAGTTGGAAAACGTTTTGGTATTAAAATAGAATAATCGATTCTTAGTAATCGAAGTAATCGACTTTTAACCCTTGCCCTACGGGAGGCGAGTTTTTTTTTAATTGGTTAAGTATTTTGGGAGATAATAATGTTTTGATGACGTAATGTTGATAAAAAAATGAGAAATATTTGAAAAATCGTAGAAAGCAGAGTTTTAAAGAAAATTGCAAACTCAATTCACCAAAGATACAAAATGTAATTCTCTTTAAAATGGCAATCTCGGATTTTCAAAATTTTGGGTTTTTGACCCCTAAAATAAAAAAAACGTAACTTTTGGGAAAAATACCCACAAAATCAAAATTTTCAAAGATATTAGAAAAAAAGGAATATATATGAGAGAACTGAGTATGGACCATACTCATACCAAATTTCAAAGCAATATCTCCATTATTGACTGAGTGATGGCTTCCTAAGTGTAAGAAACTGATGACGTCATTTTTTTAATAACTTTTTTTTGGACATTTTTGGACAAGATACGAACAAATAATTACTTTTTATGTATTTCTGAGCCAAAACTGGTCTAGGAACATGCCTTTTTATTTACATTTATCAATTTCTAATTTTGAGGTTTTCTGAAGAGCAAAATCGCTGTTCTGGACGTGTAAATCCGAAGTCATTTACTTGATCTGGAAGGTCACCTGTTGACCTTATACATAAAAATCGCATAATTTTAGATTCCTCTCATGACAGGCAACATGTTGCTTCTTACCGCATTGCTCTAAGTTGCTTGGTTTGAAAGTTAACAGGGGGGCCTGTCAGGCGAAGGGCGAAGGTGAAAAAAAGCTCCCGTAGGGCGAGAGTGAAGTATAAAAGTATGATAAAAGTCTTAAACCGGATTGTTTTAAGACTTGTATACTTAATATTTATATACTAGCCGTTTTCACGAATTATTATTGCGCTGAAAAGATTCTGAAAAGCCTCTGAAAGTTTTTTACAAGTGTTGATATTATATATATAGTCTTATTATAAAAGTTTTAAGTATAAAGGTCTTATAAAAGTCTTAAAACGGCTCGTTTTCAAACTTTTATACTTATGACTTTTATACTAAGACAGCGTTGAACAGTTTTTATTTTAAAAAACTTTTAAAACTTTTTCAGAAACTTTTCAGAAACTTTTCAGAAACTTTTCAGAAACTTTTCAGAAACTTTTCAGAAACTTTTCAGAAACTTTTCAAAAACTTTTCAGAAACTTTTCAGAAACTTTTCAGCGCAATAATCCTTCGTGAAAACGGCTACTAAGACTTTTATACCAAAACTTTTTAAAACTTTTCAGCAATATTTCAGAACCTTTTCAGTGCATTAATCCTTCGTGAAAACGGCTATTATCAACCTTGGCTATCGCATTGTTTTTTAGCATTATACGTAGCACTATTAGTGTTACATAATCCATGAATCCATGATGCATCCACCAAGCGACAATCCTTGAATGGCCGCTTTGTAGGAAGATCTCCAAGCAGTGGTAGAGAGGAGACTGGAGAGCGACCTGTTCCCCGTACAATGGCAGAAAACGGAGCCGATGGCCGACGTCCACGCAAGACTGAGCGTCGATAGTGATACCAGGACTCAGCACAGACAATACAAGGATAATGGGGTGACACAGAGCAGCACTGATAAGAACGTTCAAATAAAGCTGAACACTGATAAGTCGCCAGCAAATCATGGTGGAAGCTCATATCGCTAAACAATGAAAACTCCGACAAAGCTAACACAATATTCGGATACATCACGGTATGATACAGATTTGTGTGGTGAGCGGACCGGGAAATGCATATCAGAAACGGGCAGTATTTTTAGACCAGTGATTCTCAAATATGGGTAATTATCCCACTTGGGTTCATAGAGTCTTTGGTCAGAGGAAATGGAGACTGAGCAGGTAAGTGAGAAGCTAAGGTGATTCGTTTGATGAAGTCGCACAGTGCGCATAAATCTATTCCAATTTCCGTTTCACTCTCACCACAGTATCGCAAAAAACATCAAACAATTTAATGCTAAATGACCCTCTCAACTTTGTGTTACGGTTTCCGTATTGTTTTACGTCGGAACCCCTGCTTTAAACCAGCAACAAGAAGTAGACTACATTCCTGTCCCTAGATGACACTAGTAATAAACGCCTGCCGTTATGCTGTACCGCATGTCGTCTCCTTACATTCCTGTCCCTAGATGGCACTAGTAGTAAACGCATGAAGTAATGCTGTACCGCATGTCGTCTCCTTACATTCCTGTCCCTAGATGGCACTAGTAGTAAACGCCTGAAGTAATGCTGTACCGCATGTCGTCTCCTTACATTCCTGTCCCTAGATGACACTAGTAGTAAACGCATGAAGTAATGCTGTACCGCATGTCGTCTCCTTACATTCCTGTCCCTAGATGACACTAGTAGTAAACGCATGAAGTAATGCTGTACCGCATGTCGTCTCCTTACATTCCTGTCCCTAGATGACACTAGTAGTAAACGCATGAAGTAATGCTGTACCGCATGTCGTCTCCTTACATTCCTGTCCCTAGATGGCACTAGTAGTAAACGCCTGAAGTAATGCTGTACCGCATGTCGTCTCCTTACATTCCTGACTCTAGATGACACTAGTAGTAAACGCATGAAGTAATGCTGTACCGCATGTCGTCTCCTTACATTCCTGTCCCTAGATGGCACTAGTAGTAAACGCCTGAAGTAATGCTGTACCGCATGTCGTCTCCTTACATTCCTGACTCTAGATGACACTAGTAGTAAACGCATGAAGTAATGCTGTACCGCATGTCGTCTCCTTACATTCCTGTCCCTAGATGGCACTAGTAGTAAACGCCTGAAGTAATGCTGTACCGCATGTCGTCTCCTTACATTCCTGACTCTAGATGACACTAGTAGTAAACGCCTGAAGTAATGCTGTACCGCATGTCGTCTCCTTACATTCCTGTCCCTAGATGGCACTAGTAGTAAACGCCTGAAGTAATGCTGTACCGCATGTCGTCTCCTTACATTCCTGTCCCTAGATGGCACTAGTAGTAAACGCCTGAAGTAATGCTGTACCGCATGTCGTCTCCTTACATTCCTGTCCCTAGATGGCACTAGTAGTAAACGCCTGAAGTAATGCTGTACCGCATAGCTTGAAGCCGTGAATTGCGGTCTGCGCAGTGGGGAAGGGGTAACAAGTCATTATAGACATCAAAAGGGGAAAACATATCATTGACATTGCGAACTACTGGCTTAGACAGCGACATGGGAATGATAATATACATAGATGGCTAAGCAAAGTGAGAATGTAAACTCGATTACTGTCGACCCGATCTCGGCCATGATTCTAAACAATTCGCGAGACTTTATTCGCGACTTTCTCAAAACGGCTCCCCAAGGCCGCATACAACAATCATTGGTGAAATAAATGCGCAAGTTGCTGCTGCAAACCTGTAATATATCGCAGCTAAACACAAATATTGGTGTCACATGGAAAATTAACGAATAGCACACATAGGTAACATCGCCCGCTGGGGTCACATGACGAGATTGACGCGACAAGCAACCATATGATGTTCGAGACTTTAACAAAACTGATGACCTGCCTAGAAAGTTTTAAGAAAATACCACTAAATTGCTGGTACTCCATGAATTATTACCGAGAAAATGCCACTAGATTGCTGGTATTCCATGAATTATTACCGAGCAGCCTTAACTCTGTTAAAAAGAAACAAAGCTTCTGCAAATTGCTGAAAACAAATAGTCCCATTAAATCGTTTTATCGGCAGAAACGTTTAATATTAAAATACTTTTTGCATTGTGTTTTAAAAGGCCTTAAGTCTTTGCCAAAGGTACGTGAGACCGCTTCTGTGAGTTGAAAAAAACTTTAAACTGCTCAACTTATAGAAAAAAGGAATCGCCATGGTGTCACCAAAAATAAATATTTATCGCGCGATTGCGAGTTAGATTCCGCTCTTTGTTCCGACCACAGCACGCAGTTCCCAATGCGCTCATCACACAAAGAGAACCACTTTATATATGATGTCCCCTCCTCTAGCGTTCCCGCCCAGCTATTGTTTGACGCTGGCGATCACCGGCTCCTTCTCTGATATCCCTCCTTCGTCTTCGCCGGCCCATTCATGTTTCATGTGCCGCCTGAATGATCCCGCCGCCCACCGATCCGACTATCGATTCGACAGTGAGAGCGGGAGAACGGGAGAGCGTGAGAGCGTGAGAGCGTGAGAGCGGGAGAGCGGGAGAGCGGGAGAGCGGGAGAGCGGGAGAGTGGGAGAGCGGGAGAGCGGGAGAGCGGGAGAGCGGGAGAGCGGGAGAGCGGGAGAGCGGGAGAGCGGGAGAGCGGGAGAGCGGGAGAGCGGGAGAGCGGGAGAGTGGGAGAGCGGGAGAGCGGGAGAGCGGGAGAGCGGGAGAGCGGGAGAGCGGGAGAGCGGGAGAGCGGGAGAGCGGGAGAGCGGGAGAGCGGGAGAGCGGGAGAGCGGGAGAGCGGGAGTTGGGAGAGCGGGAGAGCGGGAGAGCGGGAGAGCGGGAGAGCGGGAGAGCGGGAGAGCGGGAGAGCGGGAGAGCGGGAGAGCGGGAGAGCGGGAGAGCGGGAGAGCGGGAGAGCGGGAGAGCGGGAGAGGGAGAGGGAGAGGGAGAGGGAGAGGGAGAGGGAGAGGGAGAGGGAGAGGGAGAGGGAGAGGGAGAGGGAGAGGGAGAGGGAGAGGGAGAGGGAGAGGGAGAGGGAGAGGGAGAGGGAGAGGGAGAGGGAGAGGGAGAGGGAGAGGGAGAGGGAGAGGGAGAGGGAGAGGGAGAGGGAGAGGGAGAGGGAGAGGGAGAGGGAGAGGGAGAGGGAGAGGGAGAGGGAGAGGGAGAGGGAGAGGGAGAGGGAGAGGGAGAGGGAGAGGGAGAGGGAGAGGGAGAGGGAGACTGGTACAGAGAGTAGAGCTACGGCTACCAGCCTGCTTTCCAGAAACGGGGTTTAAAGTACAGGGTGGGGGAATATAAGTGTTGTTTGAGGCGAGTAGTTAATGGGTTGGAAAATTGTGTCGAGCATAAATTAAAATTAGAAAGAGCACAGCTGTTTGTTGTCTTAAGTTTACAGGAAAATGCACAAACATATGGGCGCTCAAAAACACTGTCATGTTTAGGTTCAGTTTTATGTCTACTTAATACGATTCACATCAGATTGAATATCAACCCACCTTGCTGGAATGGTGCGAAACAAAATTGAAACTGAAACGAGAACTGAGAATCATGCCTTCATATCTATCCACATAAAGTTTTATGGGCACATTTACAGCATATTGCATATTTCAAACATATTGCGAACAATTTACGTTAAGTGAACAAGCGAAATTGTAGCGTACGACTCTGGATTATTACGAGCGAGCGCGCGCTTGCTCGTCTTTCCGTGGTATATCGGACAAATCTGAATATGAGCGGCCCGGCCCGGCCCGACCCGTAACGACGCTTTTGATAAGCTCAAATCTCTGCAATCACACGTCCGATTGACATCTGACTTCTTCACTGAGCAGCCCCATCCAACTTATCCTGTTTGCGGCCAGTGCCGACTCATATGGATGCCTACCACTGTGCGTGGTGGGTGCCGCGTGAGGTGAAAGGTGCATGTGGGCGAGGGCGAGGGCGAGGGCGAGGGCGTGAGTTGAAAGGTGTTTTCTCGCAAAAACGCTGCAACGGCTGAACCGATTGTGTGCAAATTTGGTGTGTGGTTAGGGACCCCTCAGCCGCCAATTTCCACAAGTCAGGGGTGGGGTGCTACTGCACGTGCGCACGTGCACACCCCTATTCGATATCTCAGGAACGGCTGAACCGATTGCGTTCTAATTTGGTGTGTGGTTAGGGACCTCTCAACCGTTGCTTTTCCACAAGTCAGGGGTGGGGTGCCTCTGCACGTGTGCACGTGCTCACCCCTATTCTATATCTCAGGAATGGCTGAGCCGATTGTGTTCAAATTTGGTGTGTAGTTAGGGACCTCTCAACCGCCAGTTTCCCACAAGTCAGGGATGGGGTGCCTCTGTACGTGCACACGTGCACACCCCTATTATATATCGCAGGCACGGCTGAGGCGATTGTGTTCAAATTTGGTGTGTGGTTAGGGACCCCTCCGCCGCCGCCGCCTACCCACAAGTCATGGGTGGAGTGCCTCTGCACGTGCGCACCTTTTTGTATCTCAGAAACTACCTGTCCTATCGAGTTGAAATTCACCATACATTTCCTGCGCGCTCGCTCGTTCATCGCCGACTACGGCGCCTTACTGGTTCCTAAAGCGTTGCATTTGGTTTTACAATTTTAGTAGAAACATGACTTTAGGGATAGGTACAGTTTTAGCATGAGCACGCGTAACATTGGCGTTTTTCTAAGTGCAACCTAATTGGAAACTATGCCCTTGATATGATGTTAGTCGTTTGATATAAATACCTTCGTTTAGTTTGGATTTCGTAATCGTAATTAATCAGCCGTTTTCTCGACCAAATCAAATGCATGTATGGCGCACTTTTTGACGTTGTTATTATTCGGCGAGTTAAAATGCAGTTCAACTGAAGAATTTCAGGTGCCGTGTTTGAAATGTATTCGAAATGCGTTTATAATTGAATTATATATTTAGAAGCTTACATAAATAATGATGATTACGAGCAAACGGAGGGATCGGATCAACAGGCCAATCGTTCTGTGAGTAAGGCCAACATAGCGATGGACCTGTTGATCCGATCCCTCCAGACTGGCCGAACAGCGGGACGACTGCAGACATGCCCCATTCTTGCTGCTTATTTTGGCAGCATACGATCTCTTCTCGAGTATGGCTGCGTCATTTGGGGTGGTGCCGCGCCAACTCACCTACCTCGAACGACTAGACAACATTCAACACAAGTTTCTTGTATGGCTATCGTCCTACGTTCACTCTTATCGGCTGTCTGAATCGCTATCATACCATGATTCGTTGAAGTTTTTTTCTTCTCCAAATTAGTAGCTTATCAAAAAGAAGATTCCAGTACGATGCTTGCTTCGACCATAAAATTATCTGCGCTAGGGTGGACTCCGCCTGCCTGCTCGGCTGTTTTCCCTTGCACGCACCTCAGCGTCGAACCAGGGGCGGACTGCTGCAACGGCTCCATGTCCCGACTGCTTGATTTGCCAACAAGGACAGCATCAAACGTGGCTTGTTTCGCCGTGCCGCGCCTGCGTTTAACGAGCACACAAGTAGGCATCCAGAGGCAGCCGTCCCATTCCTGGCGACCTACACCGGCTTCAGAGCCGCTGTTAAAAAATGGTGTGCCGACAAAACTTCTAAGGAATTACTTCTAACGACAGCACTTCCAAGTCAAAACTTACACGCGTCAAAACTGCCAAAGGAAAAAACGTCTAATGGAAAAACTTTTTCGCGTCAAAACTTCCAAAGCAAAAACTTCTTCGCGACAAAACTTGCAATGAAATTACTTATAATTCCAAAACGTCTAAACGACAAAACTTCTAATGGCAAAACTTCCAAGCGACAAAACTTCCAGCCGTCAAAACACCCAAAGCAAAACTTCTTCGCGACAAAACTTCCAATGAAATAACTTCCCATCCCAAAACTTCTAAACGACAAAACGTCTAATGGCAAAACTTCCAAGCGACAAAACTTCCAACCGTCAAAGCTTCCAAAGCAAAAGTTTCTTCGCGACAAAACTTCCAATGAAATAACTTCAGATAGGTTAGGTTAGGTTAGGTAAGGTTAGGTTATTTTAGTGCGACAGATTGTATCATTTGGCGACAGTTTGGCTGTTGATTACATTGGTCTCTTACCTTGCCGATATGAATGCATGATCGACACATAAGAAGCAAAATCCAATATCTATGGATTCAGGAAAGTTCAGAGATATTGGAAATGGTCTGAATTTGCCATGTACGTACACTTTTCACAGCTATAGTGCATGGAATTTCCGACTGCTCAAAGTGCGACAGTTTGGATCGAATCTCTTAACTTTAGGCGACAGCTTGGATGCCGGGCGACAGATTGGATGCCGGGCTCGGTAAATTAATTTTAGAGCATCCAATCTGTCGCCCATGGGGGTATTTTTGACTGGAGAGAAGATTCTTTCGCGGTGCCACCTCGCCCAGCTTAATCGGATGCGGTCTATGTGTCGCCCGACCATCCAAAGTGTCGCCTGTGTATTTTGCTATTGTAAGCCCATCTGGAGCATATTATTTACACTTTGTTAATTTACAAAACCTAACAATATTTTTCGTTTTTATCTTAATGTTCAAAGTCATAAAAAGTGTATATGGCATTTGTTACCATACTACGATCGACGTCGAATTACTCGAGACTCGTCTTAGGCTGTATTTGGAGCTCCAACCTTACTGCGTCTCAGTCGCATTATACTGCAGGTATTGGTTTGTGCCTAGTCAAGCAGCAACAGCACAGAACAGATTCAGCAGCTTTACCATACCAAGTTGTATTTCCGAACAAGAAACGGTGTTTGCTAGTAACGCCAGTCGGAGGACAGAGAGGGCACAGGACCCGATCCCTCACAGCACGACCCTTAACCACGTTACAGCCGCCAAGAGCGTGGGTAAGATAGCGGACGACGGTGTAATTGCCAACACGACAAGTCGGACGTTCAATTGGTACCACGACCGCCATGGCAGACGTCATAAACAGCGCACGAGTGGGTACTGGACACATGACGGGCATTAATATTTAAAGCAATATTTGATATAGCTAAGCTCGTAAGCTATTCGATTTGGTAATACAGGTTACCAAATCGAATAACTCCGATAAAAAGTGCAAAGCATTATCAATTCACTCACATCAATAACATTCACTTGCATCACTTGAACCCGGTAACATCAATTCACTCGCACCATCACTTGTGCCTAGTACCGCAGCTAGCTCTTACAGTACTCTTTGACTTTACACCACGTAGTAGCTCCAGAACTTCGTCCAGCGTCGCCGGCAGCCATGCGGCCGCGGCGTGTCCCAGCGCGCACGTAGCCACTGGCCACGGTGCGCAGCTGACGTTCGTTCAGGCCCCAGTTCGATCGCCGGCTCCGGAGGGCAAATCTGGATCGTCACCGGCGGGCATCAGATCTGAACCGTCGCCGCGGCTTCGGAGGGAAGATCTGGCCTGATCACCACCACCAGGACGCGCCGCTACTGGCAGCTGTAACACAGGACACACACCGGTCAGGTCAAGTCAGACGGTTCTCTTCCCCGCCACCACCGGCTGGGGGCACCACCGGTAGTAGAGGACACACACAGGTCAGGTCAGACGGTACCCTGCCACAGAGGTCCTCCTCCACACACAGCTCTCCTGGGCATACCACGGTCAGACGAGCGGGGACGGCCACAGAGGTCCTCCTCCACACACAACTCTCCTGGACATACCACGGTCAGACGAGCGAGGACGGCCACAGGGGTCCTCTCCACACACAGCTCTCCTGGACATACCACTGACAGACGACAGGTAGCGAGTACACCACACACAGCATCACACCGACCAGCTGTCACACCACACACACTGTACAGCTCTGCCGTCTCTGGGCATCACATCACACCAAACACACTGTACAGCTCTGCCGTCTGATCGGCAGCACATCACACCACACACACTGCACAGCTCTGCCGTCTCTGGGCGTCACATCACACCACACACACTGTACAGCTCTGCCGTCTCTGGGCGTCACATCACACCACACGCACTGTACAGCTCTGCCGTCTCTGGGCGTCACATCACACCAAACACACTGTACAGCTCTGCCGTCTCTGGGCATCACATCACACTACACACACTGTACAGCTCTGCCGTCTGATCGGCATCACATCACACCACACACACTGTACAGCTCTGTCGTCTGATCGGCAGCACATCACACTACACACACTGTACAGCTCTGCCGTCTGACCGGCGTCACATCACACCAAACACACTGTACAGCTCTGCCGTCTCTGGGCGTCACATCACACCACACACACTGTACAGCTCTGCCGTCTGACCGGCGTCACATCACACTACACACACTGTACAGCTCTGCCGTCTGACCGGCGTCACATCACACTACACACACTGTACAGCTCTGCCGTCTGACCGGCGTCACATCACACTACACACACTGTACAGCTCTGCCGTCTGATCGGCAGCACATCACACCAAACACACTGTACAGCTCTGTCGTCTGATCGGCGTCACATCACACTACACACACTGTACAGCTCTGCCGTCTCTGGGCGTCACATCACACCACACACACTGTACAGCTCTGCCGTCTGACCGGCGTCACATCACACTACACACACTGTACAGCTCTGCCGTCTGACCGGCGTCACATCACACTACACACACTGTACAGCTCTGCCGTCTGACCGGCGTCACATCACACTACACACACTGTACAGCTCTGCCGTCTGATCGGCAGCACATCACACCAAACACACTGTACAGCTCTGTCGTCTGATCGGCGTCACATCACACTACACACACTGTACAGCTCTGCCGTCTGACCGGCGTCACATCACACTACACACACTGTACAGCTCTGCCGTCTGACCGGCGTCACATCACACTACACACACTGTACAGCTCTGCCGTCTGACCGGCGTCACATCACACTACACACACTGTACAGCTCTGCCGTCTGACCGGCGTCACATCACACTACACACACTGTACAGCTCTGCCGTCTGACCGGCGTCACATCACACTACACACACTGTACAGCTCTGCCGTCTGACCGGCGTCACATCACACTACACACACTGTACAGCTCTGCCGTCTGACCGGCGTCACATCACACTACACACACTGTACAGCTCTGCCGTCTGACCGGCGTCACATCACACTACACACACTGTACAGCTCTGCCGTCTGACCGGCGTCACATCACACTACACACACTGTACAGCTCTGCCGTCTGATCGGCAGCACATCACACCAAACACACTGTACAGCTCTGTCGTCTGATCGGCGTCACATCACACTACACACACACTGTACAGCTCTGCCGTCTCTGGGCGTCACATCACACCACACACACTGTACAGCTCTGCCGTCTGACCGGCGTCACATCACACTACACACACTGTACAGCTCTGTCGTCTGATCGGCAGCACATCACACTACACACACTGTACAGCTCTGCCGTCTCTGGGCGTCACATCACACCACACACACTGTACAGCTCTGCCGTCTCTGGGCGTCACATCACACCAAACACACTGTACAGCTCTGCCGTCTGACCGGCGTCACATCACACTACACACACTGTACAGCTCTGTCGTCTCTGGGCATCACATCACACTACACACACTGTACAGCTCTGCCGTCTGACCGGCGTCACATCACACTACACACACTGTACAGCTCTGCCGTCTGACCGGCGTCACATCACACTACACACACTGTACAGCTCTGCCGTCTCTGGGCATCACATCACACCACACACACTGTACAGCTCTGCCGTCTGATCGGCATCACATCACACCACACACACTGTACAGCTCTGCCGTCTCTGGGCGTCACATCACACTACACACACTGTACAGCTCTGCCGTCTGACCGGCGTCACATCACACTACACACACTGTACAGCTCTGCCGTCTGACCGGCGTCACATCACACCAAACACACTGTACAGCTCTGTCGTCTGATCGGCGTCACATCACACTACACACACTGTACAGCTCTGTCGTCTCTGGGCATCACATCACACTACACACACTGTACAGCTCTGCCGTCTGATCGGCAGCACATCACACTACACACACTGTACAGCTCTGCCGTCTCTGGGCATCACATCACACCACACACACTGTACAGCTCTGCCGTCTGACCGGCGTCACATCACACCAAACACACTGTACAGCTCTGTCGTCTGATCGGCGTCACATCACACTACACACACTGTACAGCTCTGTCGTCTCTGGGCATCACATCACACTACACACACTGTACAGCTCTGCCGTCTGATCGGCAGCACATCACACTACACACACTGTACAGCTCTGCCGTCTCTGGGCATCACATCACACCACACACACTGTACAGCTCTGCCGTCTGACCGGCGTCACATCACACCAAACACACTGTACAGCTCTGTCGTCTGATCGGCAGCACATCACACTACACACACTGTACAGCTCTGCCGTCTGATCGGCAGCACATCACACTACACACACTGTACAGCTCTGTCGTCTGACCGGCGTCACATCACACTACACACACTGTACAGCTCTGCCGTCTGATCGGCAGCACATCACACTACACACACTGTACAGCTCTGTCGTCTCTGGGCATCACATCACACTACACACACTGTACAGCTCTGCCGTCTCTGGGCGTCACATCACACCACACACACTGTACAGCTCTGCCGTCTGATCGGCAGCACATCACACTACACACACTGTACAGCTCTGTCGTCTGATCGGCGTCACATCACACCACACACACTGTACAGCTCTGTCGTCTGATCGGCGTCACATCACATTACACACACTGTACAGCTCTGCCGTCTGACCGGCGTCACATCACACCAAACACACTGTACAGCTCTGCCGTCTCTGGGCGTCACATCACACCACACACACTGTACAGCTCTGCCGTCTGACCGGCGTCACATCACACCACACACACTGTACAGCTCTGCCGTCTCTGGGCGTCACATCACACCACACACTGTACAGCTCTGCCGTCTCTGGGCGTCACATCACACCACACACACTGTACAGCTCTGCCGTCTGACCGGCGTCACATCACACCAAACACACTGTACAGCTCTGCCGTCTCTGGGCGTCACATCACACCACACACTGTACAGCTCTGCCGTCTCTGGGCATCACATCACACCACACACACTGTACAGCTCTGCCGTCTCTGGGCGTCACATCACACCACACACACTGTACAGCTCTGCCGTCTGATCGGCGTCACATCACACCACACACACTGTACAGCTCTGTCGTCTGATCGGCAGCACATCACACTACACACACTGTACAGCTCTGCCGTCTGATCGGCGTCACATCACACTACACACACTGTACAGCTCTGCCGTCTGATCGGCGTCACATCACACTACACACACTGTACAGCTCTGCCGTCTCTGGGCGTCACATCACACCACACACACTGTACAGCTCTGTCGTCTGATCGGCGTCACATCACACTACACACACTGTACAGCTCTGCCGTCTCTGGGCGTCACATCACACCACACACACTGTACAGCTCTGCCGTCTCTGGGCGTCACATCACACCACACACACTGTACAGCTCTGCCGTCTGACCGGCGTCACATCACACCAAACACACTGTACAGCTCTGCCGTCTCTGGGCGTCACATCACACCACACACTGTACAGCTCTGCCGTCTCTGGGCATCACATCACACCACACACACTGTACAGCTCTGCCGTCTCTGGGCGTCACATCACACCACACACACTGTACAGCTCTGCCGTCTGATCGGCAGCACATCACACCACACACACACACACACTGTACAGCTCTGCCGTATCTGGGCATCACATCACACCAAACACACTGTACAGCTCTGCCGTCTGATCGGCAGCACATCACACCACACACACACACACACTGTACAGCTCTGCCGTATCTGGGCATCACATCACACCACACACACTGTACAGCTCTGCCGTCTCTGGGCATCACATCACACCAAACACACTGTACAGCTCTGCCGTCTGATCGGCAGCACATCACACTACACACACTGTACAGCTCTGCCGTCTCTGGGCATCACATCACACCACACACACTGTACAGCTCTGTCGTCTGATCGGCGTCACATCACACCACACACACTGTACAGCTCTGTCGTCTGATCGGCAGCACATCACACCACACACACTGTACAGCTCTGCCGTCTGACCGGCGTCACATCACACCACACACACTGTACAGCTCTGTCGTCTGATCGGCGTCACATCACACTACACACACTGTACAGCTCTGCCGTCTGATCGGCGTCACATCACACCACACACACTGTACAGCTCTGCCGTCTCTGGACATCACATCACACCACACACACTGTACAGCTCTGCCGTCTGACCGGCGTCACATCACACCAAACACACTGTACAGCTCTGCCGTCTCTGGGCATCACATCACACTACACACACTGTACAGCTCTGCCGTCTCTGGGCATCACATCACACCAAACACACTGTACAGCTCTGCCGTCTGATCGGCGTCACATCACACCACACACACTGTACAGCTCTGCCGTCTCTGGGCATCACATCACACCACACACTGTACAGCTCTGCCGTCTGATCGGCGTCACATCACACCACACACACTGTACAGCTCTGCCGTCTCTGGGCATCACATCACACCACACACACTGTACAGCTCTGCCGTCTCTGGGCGTCACATCACACCACACACACTGTACAGCTCTGCCGTCTGACCGGCGTCACATCACACCAAACACACTGTACAGCTCTGCCGTCTCTGGGCGTCACATCACACCACACACACTGTACAGCTCTGCCGTCTGACCGGCGTCACATCACACCAAACACACTGTACAGCTCTGCCGTCTCTGGGCGTCACATCACACCACACACACTGTACAGCTCTGCCGTCTCTGGGCATCACATCACACTACACACACTGTACAGCTCTGCCGTCTCTGGGCGTCACATCACACCAAACACACTGTACAGCTCTGTCGTCTGATAGGCGTCACATCACACTACACACACTGTACAGCTCTGCCGTCTGACCGGCGTCACATCACACCACACACACTGTACAGCTCTGCCGTCTCTGGGCATCACATCACACCACACACACTGTACAGCTCTGCCGTCTCTGGGCATCACATCACACTACACACACTGTACAGCTCTGCCGTCTCTGGGCGTCACATCACACCACACACACTGTACAGCTCTGTCGTCTGATCGGCGTCACATCACACTACACACACTGTACAGCTCTGCCGTCTGACCGGCGTCACATCACACCAAACACACTGTACAGCTCTGCCGTCTCTGGGCGTCACATCACACCACACACACTGTACAGCTCTGCCGTCTGATCGGCGTCACATCACACCAAACACACTGTACAGCTCTGCCGTCTCTGGGCATCACATCACACTACACACACTGTACAGCTCTGCCGTCTCTGGGCGTCACATCACACCACACACACTGTACAGCTCTGCCGTCTGACCGGCATCACATCACACCACACACACTGTACAGCTCTGCCGTCTGACCGGCATCACATCACACCACACACACTGTACAGCTCTGCCGTCTGACCGGCGTCACATCACACCAAACACACTGTACAGCTCTGCCGTCTCTGGGCGTCACATCACACCACACACACTGTACAGCTCTGCCGTCTGATCGGCGTCACATCACACCAAACACACTGTACAGCTCTGCCGTCTCTGGGCATCACATCACACCACACACACTGTACAGCTCTGCCGTCTGACCGGCATCACATCACACCACACACACTGTACAGCTCTGCCGTCTCTGGGCGTCACATCACACCACACCACACACTGTACAGCTCTGTCGTCTGATCGGCGTCACATCACACCAAACACACACACTGTACAGCTCTGCCGTCTCTGGGCATCACATCACACCACACACACTGTACAGCTCTGCCGTCTGACCGGCGTCACATCACACCACACACACTGTACAGCTCTGCCGTCTCTGGGCGTCACATCACACCACACCACACACTGTACAGCTCTGTCGTCTGATCGGCGTCACATCACACCAAACACACACACTGTACAGCTCTGCCGTCTCTGGGCATCACATCACACCACACACACTGTACAGCTCTGTCGTCTGATCGGCAGCACATCACACCACACACACTGTACAGCTCTGCCGTCTCTGGGCATCACATCACACTACACACACTGTACAGCTCTGCCGTCTCTGGGCGTCATATCACACCACACACACTGTACAGCTCTGCCGTCTCTGGGCATCACATCACACCACACACACTGTACAGCTCTGCCGTATCTGGGCTTCACATCACACTACACACACTGTACAGTTCTGCCGTCTGACCGGCGTCACATCACACTACACACACTGTACAGCTCTGCCGTCTGATCGGCATCACATCACACCACACACACTGTACAGCTCTGCCGTCTCTGGGCGTCACATCACACCACACACACTGTACAGCTCTGCCGTCTGATCGGCGTCACATCACACTACACACACTGTACAGCTCTGCCGTCTCTGGGCATCACATCACACCACACACACTGTACAGCTCTGCCGTCTGACCGGCGTCACATCACACCAAACACACTGTACAGCTCTGCCGTCTGACCGGCGTCACATCACACCAAACACACTGTACAGCTCTGCCGTCTGACCGGCGTCACATCACACCAAACACACTGTACAGCTCTGCCGTCTCTGGGCGTCACATCACACCACACACACTGTACAGCTCTGTCGTCTGATCGGCGTCACATCACACCAAACACACTGTACAGCTCTGCCGTCTCTGGGCATCACATCACACTACACACACTGTACAGCTCTGCCGTCTGACCGGCGTCACATCACACCAAACACACTGTACAGCTCTGTCGTCTGATCGGCGTCACATCACACTACACACACTGTACAGCTCTGCCGTCTCTGGGCATCACATCACACTACACACACTGTACAGCTCTGCCGTCTGACCGGCGTCACATCACACCAAACACACTGTACAGCTCTGCCGTCTGATCGGCGTCACATCACACTACACACACTGTACAGCTCTGCCGTCTCTGGGCATCACATCACACCACACACACTGTACAGCTCTGCCGTCTGACCGGCGTCACATCACACCAAACACACTGTACAGCTCTGCCGTCTGATCGGCGTCACATCACACCAAACACACTGTACAGCTCTGCCGTCTCTGGGCGTCACATCACACCACACACACTGTACAGCTCTGCCGTCTGATCGGCATCACATCACACCACACACACTGTACAGCTCTGTCGTCTGATCGGCAGCACATCACACTACACACACTGTACAGCTCTGCCGTCTGATCGGCGTCACATCACACCAAACACACTGTACAGCTCTGCCGTCTCTGGGCGTCACATCACACCACACACACTGTACAGCTCTGCCGTCTGACCGGCGTCACATCACACCAAACACACTGTACAGCTCTGCCGTCTCTGGGCGTCACATCACACCACACACACTGTACAGCTCTGCCGTCTCTGGGCGTCACATCACACCACACACACTGTACAGCTCTGCCGTCTGACCGGCGTCACATCACACCAAACACACTGTACAGCTCTGCCGTCTCTGGGCGTCACATCACACCACACACACTGTACAGCTCTGCCGTCTCTGGGCGTCACATCACACCACACACACTGTACAGCTCTGCCGTCTGATCGGCATCACATCACACCACACACACACACACACTGTACAGCTCTGCCGTATCTGGGCTTCCCATCACACCACACACACTGTACATCCACAAACACTGCCACAGCCCCTGCCAGCCACCAGCCAAGAACACACCTGTACCCTGTCTCCAGCCACTACCCGCCACACAGCCAAGAACACACCCGTCCCCTGTCTCCAGCCATTGCCAGCCACACAGCCAAGAACACACCCGTCCACTATCTCCAGCCACTACCCGCCACACAGCCAAGAACACACCCGTCCACTATCTCCAGCCACTGCCAGCCACACAGCCAAGAACACACCCGTCCCCTGTCTCCAGCCATTGCCAGCCACACAGCCAAGAACACACCCGTCCCCTGTCTCCAGCCATTGCCAGCCACACAGCCAAGAACACACCCGTCCACTATCTCCAGCCACTACCCGCCACACAGCCAAGAACACACCCGTCCACTATCTCCAGCCACTGCCAGCCACACAGCCAAGAACACACCCGTCCCCTGTATCCAGCCACTGCCAGCCACACAGCCAAGAACACACCCGTCCCCTGTCTCCAGCCATTGCCAGCCACACAGCCAAGAACACACCCGTCCCCTGTCTCCAGCCATTGCCAGCCACACAGCCAAGAACACACCCGTCCACTATCTCCAGCCACTA
Organism: Chirona hameri; assembly: GCA_036785665.1. Taxonomy (NCBI): domain Eukaryota; kingdom Metazoa; phylum Arthropoda; class Thecostraca; order Balanomorpha; family Balanidae; genus Chirona; species Chirona hameri. Next base: position 3,490 of record JAXIVJ010013255.1, on the reverse strand, counting down.
CCCGCCACACAGCCAAGAACACACCCGTCCACTATCTCCAGCCACTGCCAGCCACACAGCCAAGAACACACTCGTCCCCTGTATCCAGCCACTGCCAGCCACACAGCCAAGAACACACCCGTCCCTTGTCTCCAGCCACTGCCAGCCACACAGCCAAGAACACACCCGTCCCCTGTCTCCAGCCACTGCCAGCCACACAGCCAAGAACACACCCGTCCCCTGTCTCCAGCCACTGCCAGCCACACAGCCAAGAACACACCCGTCCCCTGTCTCCAGCCACTGCCAGCCACACAGCCAAGAACACACCCGTCCACTATCTCCAGCCACTGCCAGCCACACAGCCAAGAACACACTCGGCACACAGTCACCCGTTACGAGCAGCACCGACTGAACAGCACGCTCCCAACTAGACACAACACACGTCAGCAGGGTCAGACGAGCAGCACCAACTGTAAACTGGACACAACACACGTCAGCAGAGTCAGACGAGCAGCACCAACTGTACATTGGACACAACACACGTCAGCAGGGTCAGACGAGCAGCACCGACTGAACAGCACGATCCTCACTGGACACAACACACATCAGCAGGGTCAGACGAGCAGCACCGACTGAACAGCACGCTCTCTACTGGACACAACACACGTCAGCAGGGTCAGACGAGCAGCACCGACTGAACAGCACGCCCCCCACTGGACACAACACACGTCAGCAGGGTCCGACGAGCAGCACCGACTGTACACTGGACACAACACACGTCAGCAGGGTCAGACGAGCAGCACCGACTGAACAGCACGCTCCCCACTGGACACAACACAGCCAGCCACTGCCAGCCACACAGCCAAGAACACACCCGTCCCCTGTCTCCAGCCACTACCCGCCACACAGCCAAGAACACACCAGTCCCCTGTCTCCAGCCACTGCCAGCCACACAGTCAAGAACACACCCGTCCCCTGCCTCCAGCCACTGCCAGCCACACAGCCAAGAACACACTCGTCCCCTGCCTCCAGCCACTGCCCGCCACACAGCCAAGATCACGCCCACCCCCCGTCTCCAGCCAGTGCCAGCCACACAGCCAAGAACACACCCGTCCCCTGTCTCCAGCCACTGTCAGCCACACAGCCAAGAACACACCCGTCCCCTGTCTCCAGCCACTACCCGCCACACAGCCAAGAACACACCCGTCCCCTGTCTCCAGCCACTGCCAGCCACACAGCCAAGAACACACTCGTCCCCTGCCTCCAGCCACTGCCAGCCACACAGCCAAGAACACACTCGTCCCCTGCCTCCAGCCACTGCCCGCCACACAGCCAAGATCACGCCCACCCCCCGTCTCCAGCCAGTGCCAGCCACACAGCCAAGAACACACCCGTCCCCTGTCTCCAGCCACTGTCAGCCACACAGCCAAGAACACACCTGTCCCCTGTCTCCAGCCACTGTCAGCCACACAGCCAAGAACACACTCGTCCCCTGCCTCCAGCCACTGCCAGCCACACAGCCAAGAACACACTCGTCCCCTGCCTCCAGCCACTGCCAGCCACACAGCCAAGAACACACTCGTCCCCTGCCTCCAGCCACTGCCAGCCACACAGCCAAGAACACACTCGTCCCCTGCCTCCAGCCACTGCCCGCCACACAGCCAAGATCACGCCCACCCCCTGTCTCCAGCCAGTGCCAGCCACACAGCCAAGAACACATCTGTCCCCACTCTCCAGTAGGTGGCGTAAGAGACCAGAACAGAGAACATGGTGTAAGAGAACAGAGCAGAGTGGAGAGGATCCCTCCGGCGGGGAGCTGCCTCCCCCCCCCCCCCCCACTGCAGCCAACTGAGGGCGTACTCAGCGCAGCAAGAGACAGCGGGAGACCCAATCAAATGAAGATCAACAAAACCCAATCAAAATGAAGTTCATCTGCCCCTGCTACTTACCTTATGAAACTCTGTGATGCATATTGCTGGAAGGTTCTTAGCAGGATCCCAGCTGTTCTCACTGAAAACAAAATAACCGGAAATGGTATCAGAGTAGCCAGTTTGTAGCACAGCAAAATGCCAGCTATTGTTTAAAAAGGAGGAGCTATTGGGAAATCAAATAATTGGGTAAAAGTACACAAAATTATCTTAACAAACCAGCATATGGTTGCAAATGTTTAAAATTAATCAATACCCTATTTCAGGAATTCATTTATTCTAAAATTATTCTAGCATATTATTTTTACAAGAAATACCATATAATATCCCAATATTTGCATAACTGAATTGTTTACACATGGCAAGGGTTTTACACATGGTTTTGGTGCAACCATTAACAATCTTTTTCTCTTTAAGCAATTCTTACCTTTCTGGAAAGTCTTTCCAGACCACTAAATACTATTTTCTTCTTCCTCGCTGGCGCACCTTTTACAAATGCGAGATGGCAAACATCTGGAAGATAAATAGCCAGTTCATTTTATACTGGGTAGGCTGGTGCACATATCTTGGATGGTGTTTTAAAAATCAGCAGATATCCTCACAGAAGTTCATGAGCAACAGCCATCCGGTTGGATCAATTGGTAGATCAATTGGCTGTTTGGTTCTATCGATTGGTAGGTATACTATAGGGATTAATTAATTACTAAAGCCTCAGCTTCACTATGCATGGTTTGTTAGGAAGTTGTGCGCATCTTCTGCGTCTTGTCAGGTTTTGAGTTACATAGGTTCAAAGAGTAAGTTCAGCTGATAGAAAATGCATTGGGTGAGCTACACTGTTAGGACTTTTTCAGTTGGGACTGCGTGGTGTGCCTGTGTAGCTCACGCATTACATTTACTACGAGCTGAACTTGCTCTTTGAACCTGTCACACAAAACCTGACAACATGCAGAAGACGCGCAGAACTTAAACAAATAATGAATAGTGGAGCCAAGGCTTAACAGTGTTAGCAATGGCCTTTACAGCAGGTTGTATGGCCATTTTTAACAATATAAAAACAAATCATATTTCAAAATATAATCACTACCTGTAGTGATTATACAAACATGCATGTTTGTAAAACAAATGTTCCAATGTGAACCATTTCCTTTAAGCAAGTTTAAAATAAGCTACAAACACATTTGGAAAAATACTCATTTCAATTCCCTTGATCACAATCACCATTAATTTGAATTTGCATAGCACTGTTAAGAAATATAAGCCAAAAGACCCTCTAATCAAACTTCCAGACAAAGTGTTCATATCAATGCAATATCATTATCAATACAATATCAATATGACTGGTATCTATATATAGGTAGTACTATAGGTATGCGAATGAGTCGGTGTATGGCAGACAGTTACCATAGGTATAGGTGAGGCATACAAGACGGTCCTTGTGCGCTGTGAGGAATGTGAATATTGGTCGTGTCTCAATAAATGGAAAAGAAGAAGAATAGGATAGGCCCCCGCCCTTTCCCCGCCCGGGCTAACCCGGGACCGGCCCTCAAGCATGACCTGCCCGGCCGGGCGTGTGGGGCGCTAGC
>JAXIVJ010013254.1:17500-37794 GCA_036785665.1 Chirona hameri | reverse complement strand
ACGACTCGCAAGCATACAACAGAAATAACTACTCAGAACTAAAACCCGGGAGATTCCCAGGCACCAGCTTCAGCACGCCGGGGTCAGCGGCCGCCGCCAGACTGTAGACGATCGTGGCGCACCGGGCCGCCGAGGAGCGCAGCTTCACGTACATCAGAGAGCGGTCCATGACGACGGCCACCTGCGCCAGTCCTGCCGGCACAGCGAGGCCTTAACTACACAACCAACCAGCCACAGCACCAGTCCTGCCGAAACAGGAGACTTTAACTACACAACCAACCAGCCACAGCACCAGTCCTGCCGAAACAGGAGACTTTAACTACACAACCAACCAGCCACAGCACCAGTCCTGCCGAAACAGGAGACTTTAACTACACAACCAACCAGCCACAGCACCAGTCCTGCCGGCACAGCGAGGCCTTAACTACACAACCAACCAGCCACAGCACCAGTCCTACCGAAACAGGAGACTTTAACTACACAACCAACCAGCCACAGCACCAGTCCTGCCGGCACAGCGAGGCCTTAACTACACAACCAACCAGCCACAGCACCAGTCCTGCCGAAACAGGAGACTTTAACTACACAACCAACCAGCCACAGCACCAGTCCTGCCGGCACAGCGAGGCCTTAACTACACAACCAACCAGCCACAGCACCAGTCCTGCCGGCACAGGAGACTTTAACTACACAACCAACCAGCCACAGCACCAGTCCTGCCGGCACAGCGAGGCCTTAACTACACAACCAACCAGCCACAGCACCAGTCCTGCCGAAACAGGAGACTTTAACTACACAACCAACCAGCCACAGCGCCAGTCCTGCCGGCACAGGAGACTTTAACTACACAACCAACCAGCCACAGCGCCAGTCCTGCCAGCACAGGAGACTTTAACTACACAACCAACCAGCTACAGCGCCAGTCCTGCCGAAACAGGAAGGCCTTAACTACACAACCAACCAGCCACAGCACCAGTCCTGCCGGCACAGCGAGGCCTTAACTACACAACCAACCAGCCACAGCACCAGTCCTGCCGGCACAGGAGACTTTAACTACACAACCAACCAGCCACAGCACCAGTCCTGCCGAAACAGGAGACATTAACTACACAACCAACCAGCACAGCACCAGTCCTGCCGGCACAGGAGACTTTAACTACACAACCAACCAGCCACAGCGCCAGTCCTGCCGAAACAGGAGACTTTAACTACACAACCAACCAGCCACAGCGCCAGTCCTGCCGGCACAGGAGACTTTAACTACACAACCAACCAGCCACAGCGCCAGTCCTGCCGGCACAGGAGACTTTAACTACACAACCAACCAGCCACAGCGCCAGTCCTGCCGGCACAGGAGATTTTAACTACACAACCAACCAGCCACAGCGCCAGTCCTGCCGGCACAGGAGACTTTAACTACACAACCAACCAGCCACAGCGCCAGTCCTGCCGGCACAGGAGACTTTAACTACACAACCAACCAGCCACAGCGCCAGTCCTGCCGGCACAGGAGACTTTAACTACACAACCAACCAGCCACAGCACCAGTCCTGCCGGCACAGGAGACTTTAACTACACAACCAACCAGCCACAGCGCCAGTCCTGCCGGCACAGGAAGGCCTTAACTACACAACCAACCAGCCACAGCGCCAGTCCTGCCGGCACAGGAGACTTTAACTACACAACCAACCAGCCACAGCGCCAGTCCTGCCGGCACAGGAAGGCCTTAACTACACAACCAACCAGCCACAGCGCCAGTCCTGCCGAAACAGGAGACTTTAACTACACAACCAACCAGCCACAGCGCCAGTCCTGCCGGCACAGGAGACTTTAACTACACAACCAACCAGCCACAGCGCCAGTCCTGCCGAAACAGGGAGGCCTTAAAACCCTATTCCCTGCGGGGCAAATTCTGCCCCCCAGTGGGGTTTCACTTGCCGCTTCTAAACCGTTAGGCATAGCGTCTTGCAACTTTGTGACTTTTCCTAACTTTGAATGGCGCGTGTTGTGTCAAAATTTTCAAAAAAATCGAGCACCAGAGGCGGTGCCAGGCTCCTGTTTTGGGGATAGTGTTACGAATGCGGTTGTGCGGCGCATACTTTATTCGTAGTTTGCGGACAATAAATGTGTCAGAAACATTTTCAATGCAATATGCATCATACATACTGGGATTATACATGTTTGTTGGCAGAGGCGCACTCAGGTAAAAAAAAATGGAGGCGATACCATGCCTCAAATTAGGTCCAACTTCAAATTAGTAAGATGATAAAAGGGTTACTCGCATGGTGCCCCTCACGTTGTTTTCCTGGATCCGCCTATGCGCAATATATTAAATTTAACAAATTACAGCAAGTAATGCCCACATGTGACGTCCATGTCGTCCCAAACAATCACGAACAGCACAAATTTGTTATCAGAAAATGCCCCCCACTTTACATTCCCTGAATACGCCTATGATTTTTGATTTGGGTATTTATCTTTCGATATATTAAAGACCAGTACATTTAAAGCTTAAACACGTTTAGGGCATTCAAATCGGCCAAACTACATGGCCAGAATGACCTTTAAAAAAAACCTAAATTTGCGTTTTTCCCTGGCCCCCCATTTTTCAACAAAAATAAAATTCGGGCCCCTTAAAGAAGGATCTTGTCATGACGAATCGAATGACATTTTCCCCATCGAAATCGACCGAGCGGTTCTCGAGATTTCTGGGGAAGGGGGGTAGAATCTGACCCCCGCAGGTTAACCAGCGAGTTACTGGGGTATATTCATAACGCGACTTACTGGGGGGGGGGGGGGGGGCTATTTCCTGGGGGCTATTTTACTGGGGGCTATTTCCCCCCCCCCTCGGATCTCCGGAACTACTGGACCGAATATAAAAATCCAAACGGCATTCGATAGCCCTGTGAAATTTATCGAGGGAAACATAATATTGTTGACCTCAGGGTCACCGATGACGTCACAGGTCAGGTCAATTACAAAATGTTTGACCGTGTCAAAAGGTCTCGATGGATGGAATTGTCGCGCAAAATTGCGATATTAAACGCATAAGCTGTCGATCAATCGGTATGATTCGTGTGTCTGACACTTCTAAGTACCTTTCTAAGCTGTTTATAACCTTGGGTCAGGTCAAGGTCATCCGAGGTCACGAGGTCAAACTGCAGATTACGGTCATTAGCCGTTGTAACACATGTTTATGGGTTTGTTTATCGTCTAGAACGCGTAAAATGACCCTAGAACATTGTTTGTTCCATATAAATAGAAGTAAAAAGCAAAAATGGAAATGCGTTTTTATGCATAGTAATGCTGTGAGAGGTGGTCGATTTGTGTCATTTAAAGGTCATAACTCAGTCATTTTTGAAGATTTGACAAACTTCAAAACAAATTTTGAAGACTTCACATTTGGTACACATATTAACCGCACACGTCTCGAGCACATATATTCCGGTTTTGGATAATTCTGATTTTTTCTTGAAAATTTTGTTAAAAAAATAAAATGTATTTTAATTTCTCAAAATTTTGAAGAAGAAAAAAATCAAAAATATGAGATAGCAATTTGATAGCCCGGTCTATTGTCAGTAATTTGATTTAAGACAATTGAGTTTATCTCAAACATCGTACCTTTGACAGCGTTTTCCGCAAACTATTATTTTGCAACCAAAACCAAAGAACATGACGTCACTCTGACGTCATTCCCGGTTGACTTATCATAAACTCATATTTTTCCTTTTGCCAACATGTGTAGAATTGATGTGAGAGAAGGTAATGCAAGTTTGGTGACGATACCGGTGTTTGTTTAAGAGTTATTGCAAAATAACGGGAGGGGGGAGGCAAAAAAATAGCCCCCCCAGTAACTCGCGGGTTAACGTAATTTTGCGCAGGGAATAGAGTTAATTAACTACACAACCAGCCACCCACAGCACCAGTCCCGCCGGCACAGGAAGGCCTTAACCACACAACCAGCCAGCCACAGCGCCAGTCCTGCCAGCACAGGAGACTTTAACTACACAACCAACCAGCCACAGCGCCAGTCCTGCCGGCAAAGGAAGGCCTTAACCACACAACCAGCCAGCCACAGCGCCAGTCCTGCCAGCACAGGAGACTTTAACTACACAACCAACCAGCCACAGCACCAGTCCTGCCAGCACAGGAGACTTTAACTACACAACCAACCAGCCACAGCGCCAGTCCTGCCGGCACAGGAAGGCCTTAACCACACAACCAACCAGCCACAGCACCAGTCCTGCCGGCACAGGAGACTTTAACTACACAACCAACCAGCCAAAGCATCAGTCCTGCCAGCACAGGAGACTTTAACTACACAACCAACCAGCACAGCACCAGTCCTGCCGGCACAGGAGACTTTAACTACACAACCAACCAGCCACAGCACCAGTCCTGCCGGCACAGGAGACTTTAACTACACAACCAACCAGCCACAGCACCAGTCCTGCCGAAACAGGGAGGCCTCAACCACACAACCAGCTAGCCACAGCACCAGTCCTGCCGGCAAAGGAAGGCATTAACTACACAACCAACCAGCCACAGCACCAGTCCTGCCGAAACAGGAGACTTTAACTACACAACCAACCAGCCACAGCGCCAGTCCTGCCGGCACAGGAGACTTTAACTACACAACCAACCAGCCACAGCACCAGTCCTGCCTGCACAGGAGACTTTAACTACACAACCAACCAGCCACAGCGCCAGTCCTGCCGGCACAGGAGACTTTAACTACACAACCAACCAGCCACAGCGCCAGTCCTGCCGGCACAGGAAACTTTAACTACACAACCAACCAGCCACAGCGCCAGTCCTGCCAGCACAGGAAACTTTAACTACACAACCAACCAGCCACAGCGCCAGTCCTGCCGAAACAGGAAGGCCTTAACTACACAACCAACCAGCCACAGCACCAGTCCTGCCGGCACAGCGAGGCCTTAACTACACAACCAACCAGCCACAGCACCAGTCCTGCCGGCACAGGAGACTTTAACTACACAACCAACCAGCCACAGCACCAGTCCTGCCGAAACAGGAGACATTAACTACACAACCAACCAGCACAGCACCAGTCCTGCCGGCACAGGAGACTTTAACTACACAACCAACCAGCCACAGCGCCAGTCCTGCCGAAACAGGAGACTTTAACTACACAACCAACCAGCCACAGCGCCAGTCCTGCCGGCACAGGAGACTTTAACTACACAACCAACCAGCCACAGCGCCAGTCCTGCCGGCACAGGAGACTTTAACTACACAACCAACCAGCCACAGCGCCAGTCCTGCCGGCACAGGAGACTTTAACTACACAACCAACCAGCCACAGCGCCAGTCCTGCCGGCACAGGAGACTTTAACTACACAACCAACCAGCCACAGCGCCAGTCCTGCCGGCACAGGAGACTTTAACTACACAACCAACCAGCCACAGCGCCAGTCCTGCCGGCACAGGAGACTTTAACTACACAACCAACCAGCCACAGCACCAGTCCTGCCGGCACAGGAGACTTTAACTACACAACCAACCAGCCACAGCGCCAGTCCTGCCGGCACAGGAAGGCCTTAACTACACAACCAACCAGCCACAGCGCCAGTCCTGCCGGCACAGGAGACTTTAACTACACAACCAACCAGCCACAGCGCCAGTCCTGCCGGCACAGGAAGGCCTTAACTACACAACCAACCAGCCACAGCGCCAGTCCTGCCGAAACAGGAGACTTTAACTACACAACCAACCAGCCACAGCGCCAGTCCTGCCGGCACAGGAGACTTTAACTACACAACCAACCAGCCACAGCGCCAGTCCTGCCGAAACAGGGAGGCCTTAAAACCCTATTCCCTGCGGGGCAAATTCTGCCCCCCAGTGGGGTTTCACTTGCCGCTTCTAAACCGTTAGGCATAGCGTCTTGCAACTTTGTGACTTTTCCTAACTTTGAATGGCGCGTGTTGTGTCAAAATTTTCAAAAAAATCGAGCACCAGAGGCGGTGCCAGGCTCCTGTTTTGGGGATAGTGTTACGAATGCGGTTGTGCGGCGCATACTTTATTCGTAGTTTGCGGACAATAAATGTGTCAGAAACATTTTCAATGCAATATGCATCATACATACTGGGATTATACATGTTTGTTGGCAGAGGCGCACTCAGGTAAAAAAAAATGGAGGCGATACCATGCCTCAAATTAGGTCCAACTTCAAATTAGTAAGATGATAAAAGGGTTACTCGCATGGTGCCCCTCACGTTGTTTTCCTGGATCCGCCTATGCGCAATATATTAAATTTAACAAATTACAGCAAGTAATGCCCACATGTGACGTCCATGTCGTCCCAAACAATCACGAACAGCACAAATTTGTTATCAGAAAATGCCCCCCACTTTACATTCCCTGAATACGCCTATGATTTTTGATTTGGGTATTTATCTTTCGATATATTAAAGACCAGTACATTTAAAGCTTAAACACGTTTAGGGCATTCAAATCGGCCAAACTACATGGCCAGAATGACCTTTAAAAAAACCTAAATTTGCGTTTTTCCCTGGCCCCCCATTTTTCAACAAAAATAAAATTCGGGCCCCTTAAAGAAGGATCTTGTCATGACGAATCGAATGACATTTTCCCCATCGAAATCGACCGAGCGGTTCTCGAGATTTCTGGGGAAGGGGGGTAGAATCTGACCCCCGCAGGTTAACCAGCGAGTTACTGGGGTATATTTCATAACGCGACTTACTGGGGGGGGGGGGGGGGGGGGGGGGGGGGGGACTATTTCCTGGGGGCTATTTTACTGGGGGCTATTTCCCCCCCCCCCCTCGGATCTCCGGAACTACTGGACCGAATATAAAAATCCAAACGGCATTCGATAGCCCTGTGAAATTTATCGAGGGAAACATAATATTGTTGACCTCAGGGTCACCGATGACGTCACAGGTCAGGTCAATTACAAAATGTTTGACCGTGTCAAAAGGTCTCGATGGATGGAATTGTCGCGCAAAATTGCGATATTAAACGCATAAGCTGTCGATCAATCGGTATGATTCGTGTGTCTGACACTTCTAAGTACCTTTCTAAGCTGTTTATAACCTTGGGTCAGGTCAAGGTCATCCGAGGTCACGAGGTCAAACTGCAGATTACGGTCATTAACCGTTGTAACACATGTTTATGGGTTTGTTTATCGTCTAGAACGCGTAAAATGACCCTAGAACATTGTTTGTCCCATATAAATAGAAGTAAAAAGCAAAAATGGAAATGCGTTTTTTATGCATAGTAATGCTGTGAGAGGTGGTCGATTTGTGTCATTTAAAGGTCATAACTCAGTCATTTTTGAAGATTTGACAAACTTCAAAACAAATTTTGAAGACTTCACATTTGGTACACATATTAACCGCACACGTCTCGAGCACATATATTCCGGTTTTGGATAATTCTGATTTTTTCTTGAAAATTTTGTTAAAAAAATAAAATGTATTTTAATTTCTCAAAATTTTGAAGAAGAAAAAAATCAAAAATATGAGATATCAATTTGATAGCCCGGTCTATTGTCAGTAATTTGATTTAAGACAATTGAGTTTATCTCAAACATCGTACCTTTGACAGCGTTTTCCGCAAACTATTATTTTGCAACCAAAACCAAAGAACATGACGTCACTCTGACGTCATTCCCGGTTGACTTATCATAAACTCATATTTTTCCTTTTGCCAACATGTGTAGAATTGATGTGAGAGAAGGTAATGCAAGTTTGGTGACGATACCGGTGTTTGTTTAAGAGTTATTGCAAAATAACGGGAGGGGGGAGGCAAAAAAATAGCCCCCCCAGTAACTCGCGGGTTAACGTAATTTTGCGCAGGGAATAGAGTTAATTAACTACACAACCAGCCACCCACAGCACCAGTCCCGCCGGCACAGGAAGGCCTTAACCACACAACCAGCCAGCCACAGCGCCAGTCCTGCCAGCACAGGAGACTTTAACTACACAACCAGCCAGCCACAGCGCCAGTCCTGCCAGCACAGGAGACTTTAACTACACAACCAACCAGCCACAGCACAAGTCCTGCCAGCACAGGAGACTTTAACTACACAACCAACCAGCCACAGCGCCAGTCCTGCCGGCACAGGAAGGCCTTAACCACACAACCAACCAGCCACAGCACCAGTCCTGCCGGCACAGGAGACTTTAACTACACAACCAACCAGCCAAAGCATCAGTCCTGCCAGCACAGGAGACTTTAACTACACAACCAACCAGCACAGCACCAGTCCTGCCGGCACAGGAGACTTTAACTACACAACCAACCAGCCACAGCACCAGTCCTGCCGGCACAGGAGACTTTAACTACACAACCAACCAGCCACAGCACCAGTCCTGCCGAAACAGGGAGGCCTTAACCACACAACCAGCTAGCCACAGCACCAGTCCTGCCGGCAAAGGAAGGCCTTAACTACACAACCAACCAGCCACAGCACCAGTCCTGCCGAAACAGGAGACTTTAACTACACAACCAACCAGCCACAGCGCCAGTCCTGCCGGCACAGGAGACTTTAACTACACAACCAACCAGCCACAGCACCAGTCCTGCCTGCACAGGAGACTTTAACTACACAACCAACCAGCCACAGCGCCAGTCCTGCCGGCACAGGAGACTTTAACTACACAACCAACCAGCCACAGCGCCAGTCCTGCCGGCACAGGAAACTTTAACTACACAACCAACCAGCCACAGCGCCAGTCCTGCCGGCACAGGAGACTTTAACTACACAACCAACCAGCCACAGCACCAGTCCTGCCGGCACAGGAGACTTTAACTACACAACCAACCAGCCACAGCGCCAGTCCTGCCGGCACAGGAGACTTTAACTACACAACCAACCAGCCACAGCGCCAGTCCTGCCGGCACAGGAGACTTTAACTACACAACCAACCAGCCACAGCACCAGTCCTGCCGGCACAGGAGACTTTAACTACACAACCAACCAGCCACAGCACCAGTCCTGCCGGCACAGGAGACTTTAACTACACAACCAACCAGCCACAGCGCCAGTCCTGCCGGCACAGGAGACTTTAACTACACAACCAACCAGCCACAGCGCCAGTCCTGCCGGCACAGGAGACTTTAACTACACAACCAACCAGCCACAGCACCAGTCCTGCCGGCACAGGAGACTTTAACTACACAACCAACCAGCCACAGCGCCAGTCCTGCCGGCACAGGAGACTTTAACTACACAACCAACCAGCCACAGCGCCAGTCCTGCCGGCACAGGAGACTTTAACTACACAACCAACCAGCCACAGCGCCAGTCCTGCCGGCACAGGAAGGCCTTAACCACACAACCAACCAGCCACAGCACCAGTCCTGCCGGCACAGGAGACTTTAACTACACAACCAACCAGCCAAAGCATCAGTCCTGCCAGCACAGGAGACTTTAACTACACAACCAACCAGCCAAAGCATCAGTCCTGCCAGCACAGGAGACTTTAACTACACAACCAACCAGCACAGCGCCAGTCCTGCCGGCAAAGGAAGGCCTTAACTACACAACCAACCAGCCACAGCACCAGTCCTGCCGAAACAGGAGACTTTAACTACACAACCAACCAGCCACAGCACCAGTCCTGCCGAAACAGGGAGGCCTTAACCACACAACCAGCTAGCCACAGCGCCAGTCCTGCCGGCAAAGGAAGGCCTTAACTACACAACCAACCAGCCACAGCGCCAGTCCTGCCGGCACAGGAGACTTTAACTACACAACCAACCAGCCACAGCACCAGTCCTGCCGGCACAGGAGACTTTAACTACACAACCAACCAGCCACAGCGCCAGTCCTGCCGGCACAGGAGACTTTAACTACACAACCAACCAGCCACAGCACCAGTCCTGCCGGCACAGGAGACTTTAACTACACAACCAACCAGCCACAGCACCAGTCCTGCCGAAACAGGGAGGCCTTAAAACCCTATTCCTTGCGGGGGGGAAATTCTGCCCCCCCCCCCAGTGGGGTTTAACTTGCCGCTTCTAAACCGTTAGGCATAGCGTCTTGCAACTTTGTGACTTTTCCTAACTTTGAATGGCGCGTGTTGTGTCAAAATTTTGAAAAAATCGAGCCCCAGAGGAGGTGCCAGGCTCCTGCTTTAGGGAGAGTGTTACGAATGCGGTTGTGCGGCGCATACTTTATTCGTAGTTTGCGGACAATAAATGTGTCAGAAACATTTTCAATGCAATATGCATCATACATACTGGGATTATACATGTTTGTTGGCAGAGGCGCACTCAGGTAAAACAAAATGGAGGCGATACCATGCCTCAAATTAGGTCCAACTTCAAATTAGTAAGATGATAAAAGGGTTACTCGCATGATGCCCCTCACGGTGTTTTCCTGGATCCGCCTATGCGCAATATATTAAATTTAACAAATTACAGCAAGTAATGCCCACATGTGACGTCCATGTCGTCCCAAATAATCACGAACAGCACAAATTTGTTATCAGAAAATCCCCCCACTTTGCATTCCCTGAATACGCCTATGATTTTGATTTGGGTATTTATCTTTTGATATATTGAAGACCAATACATTTAAAGCTTAAAAACGTTTAGGGCATTCAAATCGGCCAAACTACATGGCCGGAATGACCTTTCAAAAAACACCCTAAATTTGCGCTTTTTTCCCTGGCCCCCATTTTTCAACAAAAATAAAATTCGGGCCCCTTAAAGAAGATCTTGTCATGACGAATCGAATGGCATTTTCCCCATCGAAATCGACCGAGCGGTTCTCGAGATTTCTGGGGGAGGGGGGCAGAATCTGACCCCCGCAGGTTAACCCGCGAGTTACTGGGGTATATTTCATAACGCGACTTACTGGGGGGTGATATTTTTTGCCCCCCCCTCGGATCTCCGGAACTACTGGACCGAATGTAAAAATTCAAACGGCATTCGATAGCCCTGTGAAATTTATCGAGGGAAATATAATATTGTTGACCTCGGGGTCACCGATGACGTCACAGGTCAGGTAAAGTACAAAATGTTTGACCGTGTCAAAAGGTCTCGATGGATGGAATTGTCGCGCAAAATTGCGATATTAAACGCATAAGCTGTCGATCAATCGGTATGATTCGTGTGTCTGACACTTCAAAATACCTTTCTAAGCTGTTTATGACCTTGGGTCAGGTCAAGGTTATCCGAGGTCACGAGGTCAAACTGCAGATTACGGTCATTAGGCGTTTTAACACATGTTTATGGGTTTGTGTATCGTCTAGAACGCGTAAAATGACCCTAGAACATTGTTTGTTCCATATAAATAGAAGTAAAAAGCAAAAATGGAAATGCGTTTTTTTATGCATAGTAATGCTGTGAGAGGTGGTCGATTTTTGTCATTTAACACGCGCCCTGGAGGGCCTCTGATAATTACACGCCCTGGAGGGGGGGGGGGCGGATTTCGCCCCCCCCCCCCTATGATCTCGAAAACCACGCAACGTAGCGACAAGCGGGAAACGACGTTAGATAGCTCGAGACAAGCTCTTTCGAAAGTATTTCGTTTTTTTTCTTCAGGTCAATATTGAGGTCACCAGAGGTCATCAAGGGTCAGATTTTCAAGTTTTCAAGACTTCGGTTCGAACACCCCCAAATATCTCGGGAACTATGATAGTTAGCAGCAAACGGAAAAAAGCAATCGAAAGTCATTGAAAAATGCAATCGACATAGGTGTCCACAGATTTGAGCTCAGGTCAATAGTTTAGGCTCCAGAGGTTATAGAATGTCAAAAAGGTGATTTTGTTTTCAAAACTGTTTTCCCCAAATAACCTTTTACCTAATCAAGATAAAGCAATAATGTTTACGCCATCGCGGGTGTCTTGTCAAGGCGCTTCGAATCATATTCATGGTGACCGGGTTAGGTCAACTGAGAAATCTGACCTCAGGTCAAGGTCAAGTGGTATGTTGCATATTGGGAGACATGTCTCGACGAGACAAACATATTGGTACCGTTTTCTCTTCTCTATCTTCATTATGTCGATAGTTATTGATCAAACCGTGTTGGCGGTCACAAAATTGACCTGACCTTAGGTCACCGATATTAGAAATCTGAGATAAACAAATTGTTGGTATCTATGACCTTATGAAGTCCTGCAAGATTGAAACCGATCGGCGTAAAACTGTGGCTGTGGTACTACTGCAAACGTTTTGGAGTTGAGGTCATCACGTGACCTGGTCTGGTGACCTGACCTGAGATGACCTGAGGCCAAGAATTTTACATAATGCGGGAAGTTCATTTCTAAACAGGTATACAAAAAACGGCGGCCCTGCGCGCCGCCGTTTTTGCGCTATCCTCGAAAAACCGGAGGGGTGGGCGGATTTTGCCCCCCTCCAGGGCGCGTGTTATAAGTCATAACTCAGTCATTTTTGAAGATATTTACTTCAAATTTGGTACACATATTAACCGCACGCGTCTCGAGCACATATATTCCGGTTTTGGATAATTCCGATTTAGTCTTGAAAATTTTGTTTAAAACAAAAAATGTATTTGGATTTCTCAAAATTTTGAATGAAAAAACTCAAAAATCCGAGATAGCAGTTTGATAGCCAGGTCTATTTTCAGTAATTTGATTTAACCCGCGCACTGCAGGGGGTTGATTTCCGCCCCCCCTCAGGTTTTTCACGGATAGCGAAAAAACGGCGGCGCGCAGCGCCGTCGGGTTTTGGCACACCTGTTAGGACATCAATTTCGCACACTTTGAAAGAAAAAAAAACCTCGGGTCATCTCAGGTCAGGTCACCAGACCAGGTCAAGTGACCCCACCTCCAAAAATGTTTGCAGTTGTGCCAAAGCCAGAGTTTTTCACCGATCAGTTTGAAACTTACAGGATATCATGAGGGCATAAGTACTTACAATTCTTTTATCTCAGAATTTTGATATCGGTGACTTAAGGTCAGGTCAATTTCGTTACCTCCCATAATAAGTCAATGGGGAAATATACAAATGCTTCCTATTTCAAGGATATGCATGATATTAGTCCAATTACTTCTGGATCATGTTATTATAAGATATTCTTGATGATCCAAGTGTAATTTTTGTTCAGTGACCCCTATTGGGTCATTTGAGGTCATGCGAGGTCACCATCACTTTTTTTGTCAATAACTCCCGACATAATGAAGATAGAGAAGTAAAACAAACATCAATGTGTTTGTCTCGTTGAGATACGTCTTCCCATATGCAATATGCCCTACTTGGGTCACCACGTGACCTTGACCTGAGGTCAAATTGTTAAGTTGACTTAACAAGGTCACCATGTATATCATTCCAAGCGCCTTGACAAGATAAGCACAATGGTGTAAACAGTTTTCCGTTATCTTAATTAAGTACAAAGTTAATAGCAAAACACGATTTAGCAAAAAAACGTAACTTTTCCCTTTTTGACCTCTAGAGCCTCAAATATTGACCTGAGATCAAATCTGAGGACACCATAGCGATTGTAAATTTCACTGGCTGGCGTTTGCTTTTTTCCGTTTGTTTCTAACTAGCATCTTTTCTGAGATATATGGGAATTTCTGGAGCGATGTCCTAAAAGAGGAAAAAAATGGAAAATTTGACCTTTAATAACCTCTGGTGACCTCAATTTTGACCTGACCTAAAAAAAACACTGAATACTTTCGATAGAACATGTACCAAGCTATCAAATGCCTTTTTCCGCTTCACGCTACGTAGCGTAGTTTTCGAGATCTCAGGGGGGGGGGGGCGGAAATCAATCTCCCCTGCAGTTCGTGTTCGGCGCAAAGCCCCTGCAGTGCGCGGGTTAAGACAATTGAGTTTATCTGAAACATCGTACCTTTGACAGCGTTTCCCGCAAACCATTATTTTGCAACCAAAACCAAAGAAAATGACGTCACTCTGACGTCATTCCCGGTTGACCTATCATAACCTCATATTTTTCCTTTCGCCAACATGTGTAGAATTGATGTGAGAGAAGGTATTGCAAGTTTGGTGACGATACCGGTGTTCGTTTAAGAGTTATTGCCAAATAACGGGAGGAGGGGGGGGGGGGGGGGGCAAAAATATAGCCTCCCAGTAACTCGCGGGTTAACGTAAATTTGGCCGCCCGCAGGGAATAGGGTTAATTAACTACACAACCAGCCACCCACAGCGCCAGTCCCGCCGGAACAGGAAGGCCTTAACTACACAACCAACCAGCCACAGCACCAGTCCTGCCGAAACAGGAGACTTTAACTACACAACCAACCAGCCACAGCGCCAGTCCTGCCGGAACAGGAAGGCCTTAACTACACAACCAACCAGCCACAGCGCCAGTCCTGCCGGCACAGGAGACTTTAACTACACAACCAACCAGCCACAGCGCCAGTCCTGCCGGCACAGGAGACTTTAACTACACAACCAACCAGCCACAGCGCCAGTCCTGCCGGCACAGGAGACTTTAACTACACAACCAACCAGCCACAGCGCCAGTCCTGCCGGCACAGGAGACTTTAACTACACAACCAACCAGCCACAGCGCCAGTCCTGCCGAAACAGGAGACATTAACTACACAACCAACCAGCCACAGCGCCAGTCCTGCCGGCACAGGAGACTTTAACTACACAACCAACCAGCCACAGCGCCAGTCCTGCCGAAACAGGAGACATTAACTACACAACCAACCAGCCACAGCGCCAGTCCTGCCGAAACAGGAGACATTAACTACACAACCAACCAGCCACAGCGCCAGTCCTGCCGGCACAGGAGACTTTAACTACACAACCAACCAGCCACAGCGCCAGTCCTGCCGAAACAGGAGACATTAACTACACAACCAACCAGCCACAGCGCCAGTCCTGCCGGCACAGGAGACTTTAACTACACAACCAACCAGCCACAGCGCCAGTCCTGCCGAAACAGGAGACATTAACTACACAACCAACCAGCCACAGCGCCAGTCCTGCCGGCACAGGAGACTTTAACTACACAACCAACCAGCCACAGCGCCAGTCCTGCCGGCACAGGAAGGCCCTAACTACACAACCGTCACCACTGCATTTCTGAGGCAAAACTGGCCCAGAAACATGCTTTTGTCCAGTTAATCTAAGCTCCAAAATATATGCTGAAAACTTAATATCTTTAAGCTGTGTGACTTTCGAAGTTGGAATCAATTCGGCAAAACTAGCAGTGATTGTGTCATAGAAAATGTGCATGCTATTATTGCAAAATAGGCGTATTTGACCTGCGTTGGTTTCCGCTACTGTGTGCTTTCTTTCATGTTCAGCATCTCGCAGTGATCATGATACTTGTTATCGAAAACTTTGCATATAAAACCTATAATACAAAACATTGTTTGAGTTATTATTGTCATTATACACCATCTGTCATGGATCAGTTACATTAACTATATATGTATATGTGTGTGCATCTGGTCGTATGGCCTATAACAGGGGTGTATCTTTTCTAGAAAAGTTGGGGAGGGGTGAGCTGGGAAAAATTGCTTACAGTACCATGCAAATCCACAAAAATACAGATTTGTCCCCCCGATTTGACCCACTTCCTCGTCCAAGTTCAGGGGAGGGGGGGGGGGGGGATGAAGCCACCTCAACTGAATAGGATCCTACATTCCTGGCCTACAACTTGCACAGAACAGTTGCAATGTGCATCTCGCCAACAAATATCCCCTGTTTAAACTTGCCCTCCCCGCAGTGGCCGTTTTTTTCCTCGACTGGGGGGGGGGGGGGGATAGGACTCGTGTCTGCGGGGGTTTTCCCCCGCAGTTAACATGTTAGACGAGTCCCTGCGCAGTGCACAGATAGCTTCAACAGGCACTGTCCGTTGAAGTCGGTCAAAACATCGCCGCCAGAGGGGTTCGAACCGGCATTCGCCGTATGATGGGCAGTCATGTCACCAGCTGCATTATTCGATGTCCGTGCTTCAGCTATTTATATTATTAGTAATCACCAAGGTATGTGGCACCCCAGATTATTGGCATACAACTGTTATCGATTTCAATGGGATTCAGTTGAGAAAATCCGTACACAAAGCAGCAATCTGTTGGTAGCTGAATATCCTAAGTGAATAAGATAACACTTTCGTCAATGGTGTGTCGTTGGTTTAGTTTAGGTTAGTTTAGGTTAGGTTTAGGTTAGGTTTAGGTTAGGTTTAGGTTAGGTTTAGGTTAGGTTTAGGTTAGGTTTAGGTTAGGTTTAGGTTAGGTTTAGGTTAGGTTTAGGTTAGGTTTAGGTTAGGTTTAGGTTAGGTTTAGGTTAGGTTTAGGTTAGGTTTAGGTTAGGTTTAGGTTAGGTTTAGGTTAGGTTTAGGTTAGGTTTAGGTTAGGTTTAGGTTAGGTTTAGGTTAGGTTTAGGTTAGGTTTAGGTTAGGTTTAGGTTAGGTTTAGGTTAGGTTTAGGTTAGGTTTAGGTTAGGTTTAGGTTAGGTTTAGGTTAGGTTTAGGTTAGGTTTAGGTTAGGTTTAGGTTAGGTTTAGGTTAGGTTTAGGTTAGGTTTAGGTTAGGTTTAGGTTAGGTTTAGGTTAGGTTTAGGTTAGGTTTAGGTTAGGTTTAGGTTAGGTTTAGGTTAGGTTTAGGTTAGGTTTAGGTTAGGTTTAGGTTAGGTTTAGGTTAGGTTTAGGTTAGGTTTAGGTTAGGTTTAGGTTAGGTTTAGGTTAGGTTTAGGTTAGGTTTAGGTTAGGTTTAGGTTAGGTTTAGGTTAGGTTTAGGTTAGGTTTAGGTTAGGTTTAGGTTAGGTTTAGGTTAGGTTTAGGTTAGGTTTAGGTTAGGTTTAGGTTAGGTTTAGGTTAGGTTTAGGTTAGGTTTAGGTTAGGTTTAGGTTAGGTTTAGGTTAGGTTTAGGTTAGGTTTAGGTTAGGTTTAGGTTAGGTTTAGGTTAGGTTTAGGTTAGGTTTAGGTTAGGTTTAGGTTAGGTTTAGGTTAGGTTTAGGTTAGGTTTAGGTTAGGTTTAGGTTAGGTTTAGGTTAGGTTTAGGTTAGGTTTAGGTTAGGTTTAGGTTAGGTTTAGGTTAGGTTTAGGTTAGGTTTAGGTTAGGTTTAGGTTAGGTTTAGGTTAGGTTCTGGGTTGGTGTGGCCTCGCAGACTCACCTGCCCCGTTCAGTGGCATACGGTACTCCAGGGCTGTGTCCGAAGTCAGCGTCCACGTGTGTCGGTCATACAGCAGCAGTTGTCGCAGCACCGCGGCCACCCCTACCACCTCCTGCAGGGGAGAACGGACAGGCGGGGTAACAGCAGTGCCACTTTCAAACCAGGCCCAGCAGGATACCTGACCAGGCCGCCAAGGCCAGCAGGGTCAAACTGGCGCAGGATACGACTGATGAGATGAGACTGAAGTTACAAGTTTCGCACTCATCTTGAAGTAACAAGTTGCACATTTCCAGTGGAACTTAGTGACCATTGGAAACATATGTTACATGACTAGTAGCGGACGGAGTATCGCTAATTTCAAGATTTTGAATTGACTCCCGAAGCATTAGAACTTCAGACTTTGTTTCCTGCATGTGCTGTTTAACCCGCGTTAAAGGGAATAAATAGTTCACCTTTAACATGGGGTTTTGGACTGAGATAGCAGATTTGTAGAGCAGATCTAAAAATGGTTTGTGGTGAAAGAATTACCTCTCTACGTTAAGTAATTTCGACACAGGACTAGTGGGCCCGATTTCAATCCCGCTGTACCGGGCCACGATCGGGGAATGAACGCTCGCCGCCGCGCCGACGGAGGCAGGTACACTCTCTGGCACGTAGTCTCTGGTCACGACGCCTCGTTAATATCCGCTCAGCCGCCCGCGCGGCGCGGCGGCCCCTTGTCAGAGACTGTACTTGGCGTCAGGCGGAGCGGGGCGGGGCCAGAACGCCAGCTGCTATCGTACGATTTCTCGTGAAATAGAAAGAGAAACTTACTTCTTTCTCCACATATATCCATCAGTTGTCCAAACCAAAGTCATATTCATAGTTTTGAGCTCAAGATGCACCTAATGGTTGAACTTCAAGACAACTTTCAAGGTGACCTATTCCCTTTAACCTGTTTACCCTTCCTACGACACACCATTGACGAAAGTGTTATCTTATTCACTAAGGATATTCAGCTACCAACAGATTGCTGCTTTGTGTACGGATTTTCTCAACTGAATCCCATTGAAATCGGTAACAGTTGTATGCCAATAATCTGGGGTGCCACATACCTTGGTGATTACTAATAATATAAATAGCTGAAACACGGACATCGAATAATGCAGCTGGTGACATGACTGCCCATCATACGGCGAATGCCGGTTCGAACCCCTCTGGCGGCGATGTTTTGACCGACTTCAACGGACAGTGCCTGTTGAAGCTATCTGTGCACTGCGCAGGGACTCGTCTAACATGTTAACTGCGGGGAAAAACCCCCGCAGACACGAGTCCTATCCCCCCCCCCCCAGTCGAGGAAAAAAACGGCCACTGGGGGGAGGGCAAGTTTAAACAGGGGATATTTGTTGGCGAGATGCACATTGCAACTGTTCTGTGCAAGTTGTAGGCCAGGAATGTAGGATCCTATTCAGTTGAGGTGGCTTCATCCCCCCCCCCCTCCCCTGAACTTGGACGAGGAAGTGGGTCAAATCGGGGGGACAAATCTGTATTTTTGTGGATTTGCATGGTACTGTAAGCAATTTTTCCCAGCTCACCCCTCCCCCAACTTTTCTAGAAAAGATACACCCCTGTTATAGGCCATACGACCAGATGCACACACATATACATATATAGTTAATGTAACTGATCCATGACAGATGGTGTATAATGACAATAATAACTCAAACAATGTTTTGTATTATAGGTTTTATATGCAAAGTTTTCGATAACAAGTATCATGATCACTGCGAGATGCTGAACATGAAAGAAAGCACACAGTAGCGGAAACCAACGCAGGTCAAATACGCCTATATTTTGCAATAATAGCATGCACATTTTCTATGACACAATCACTGCTAGTTTTGCCGAATTGATTCCAACTTCGAAAGTCACACAGCTTAAAGATATTCAGTTTTCAGCATATATTTTGGAGCTTAGATGAACTGGACAAAAGCATGTTTCTGGGCCAGTTTTGCCTCAGAAATGCAGTGGTGACGTTCATTTGTTCGCAGCTGGTCATAACTAAGCAAAAACCCAATACAAAATATTTACGTCATGAGTTACCCAATACCCATACTTTAGAAGCCAGAAGTCAGTCAAAAATGGTGATATGATTTTTTTATAATTTTGTTTAGGAATTGCCCGTATGCGGTTCTCTAATATATTTCAAGTTTTTTTTATATCTTTGCAAATTGAATTTGTGGGCATTTAAAAATAGTTTTTTTAGGGGGGTCAAAAAACACAATTTTCAAAACTCGGAGATAAACATTTTGTAGCCCTTGCCATGTAATATCTCTTGTGTGTTTTATTGCATTTTCTCAAAATATGGCCTTTATACCGTCTATTAAATTTTAGCTGATTTGTTCGTCAAACTCGTGTGTAGTGACGTCACTAAATTCGCTATATCTCAAACAATTGTCGACGAAATTGCTTCATTTGTGCACAGAAGACGTACAATTTATGTGAGAAAAGGTACTTCAAGTTTCACGTTGATAACTCTTTGGTTTTTGAGCTATTTCGAAAGTTCGTCGGGGGGGGGGGGCGTTAAACACCCCCAGTCAATGCAAATGGCGGGTTAATAATAATGTAAAATTTGGCCGCTTATCAATCATCTCAACATAATTGTTTGAATGCACAACTATTTATTTTATAAATATTACTGACCGTTGGAACGATATCAATGGACTATGGAAAAACCAGAGTAAGTGGGACTGTTCGTGGACAAGAACAGGTGAAATGCAACTAACCCGGCATTGACTGGGGTCTCCACCAAACACCATTGGCGGGGGGGGGGCGTTTTTCGCCCCCCTGTCTAACTCCCAAACTAATGGTCCGATTTGGACGCGACATGTGGCGATCGAAAGGTCTCAAGGAGCTGAATCTAACGAATACGTAATATTTGATTTTCAAGGTCATATATCAGGTCAAGGTCAGGTCAAAGGTCAAAATCGAGGTATTTGAGTGGAGTGTATGGGCCATACTTTCCATCCAAAACCTTCGATTGCGACCATGATTACCCAAAGCGGTCTCCAAGGTATAATACATATCATCCTGCATGCGCTAAATCGAGATTGTTGGCAAAGATCAAGGTCAATGCCAGGCCACAAAGGTCACTATGCGTAAAATATCTACGCATGTCATGTAACACATGTTTTATGGGTTATTTTATACACACAATTCGATAGTAATAGATATTTTACTACCTGACTTCATTAACGTGAAGTT
>JAXIVJ010013254.1:0-7500 GCA_036785665.1 Chirona hameri | reverse complement strand
TTGAGTTGTTGATCCACGAAAATAACCTTAACCCGCGAGTCTTTTTTAGCCCCCCCCCCCTCCTCCCTTAGGAATATTGGGAATATCTCAACAACTAATGCAGATATCAACGCCAAAGTTTCATTACCTTTCCGGGCATCATTTTTACACCTTTTGTGCAAAAATTAAGCAATTTTGTCAGATTTTTTTCTCTCGAGATAAAGTGAATTTAGTGACGTCACTAAACACGATTTTGACACAAAAGTCAGCTAAACTTTGCCAAGCCGTACAAATGCCACATTTGAAGCAAAATGCAATCGAAAAACCCTAAAAGGTAGAAAATTGCAAGGGCTATAAACCAGCGATCTCGAAATTTCGAACATTTTGTTTTTTTGGCAACTATCATACCAAATTTCAAAATGATATCATCTGTTTTGACTGACATGGCATATAAAGTATGGGTAAATCATGACGTCATATCTTGAAATTGCGTTTTTTGCTTTTATTGACCAGATACAGACAAATAAATGCCAGCACTATCAATTTCAAATTTTGACCTTCAGTGACCTGGAACTTGACCTAAACTTGACAATAACTTCACGCATGAAGTCAGGTGGTAAAATGACCATCACTATAGAATTATACGCGTAAAAGCATCCATAAAACACGTGCTACATGACTTTCGTAGATATTTTGTGTGTATTGACCTTTTGTGACCTGACCTTGACCTTGATATTTTCCAACAATCTCACTTTAGCTCATGTGGGATATGTATCATATCTTTGACAGCACTGTGGGTGATCATAGGCGCAATCGAATGCCATGGATGGCAAGTATTGTCCATAAACTCAGATACCTCGATTTTGACGTTTGACTTGACCGTGACCTGACATGAGACCTTAATTTGACATTTTTAAGTATGCGTTACATTTATCTCATTGAACGCTTTCGAATGCTGTCTTGCGCGTCCCGCTGCGATCATTGGTTCTGAAGATACCAGGGGGAGGGCTAAACAAGCCCCCCCCCCCCCCCCCCAGTGAGTCGTGTTACAGAATATACTCCAGTATTGCCGGGTTAACAGTCAAACAACGTCAACTATCAATGCAGTTTCTGAAATTCAGAACCTCTGACCCACTGAAATTACAAGTTTGTCATTGCAAACATTTCCTCGCTTCCGTCAACCTTTGAGAAATAGAACATGTGCAATTGCAAACATTTCTACAAACAATATCTTTGTAAACTAGTTTGTAAATAGTAAATTGAGATTTACTGCCCTCAAGTTGTGTGAAATCCAAACCACAAACATGTGTACAAAATATTTGTAATAACAAAAACATTCTTTGCAATTACAAACTTTTTGCTTTGTGAAATTGGCCTCTGATGTTGGCAAAATAGTCACTTTTTACTTTAAAACCGATTAACTGCAAGTTACGCTTTGCATTGAATTCAAGCATTCCAAACATAAACTTGAATAGGGCTTCAGTAATATTACCTGGTGATTAAAGCAGACCACCGCCGCACATACCTGGCGGCAACGCTTCAGAACAGAGAGAAAAGACGAATTTCTGGGCCTGGACTGCGTGTGTTTTTCCGGCAATCATTTTAATGCGGCTGACCTGCCCAGTTTGCCTCGTCACTCGCTGGGTAATAGCGCAGCGTTGATGTCGAATTTAATGTTATGCTTATAATTTCGCGTTGCCAAAAACAATTAACATCTGTCCATGTTTCGTGGTGAAAACTGCTTTCACGCAACGTAGCATAAAATTCGAGGTCCATCACATTCATGAACATTTACAGACATACAACACAACTATCTCCCCATACCATATACAGCCAAACGTTTCTTGAACTCTGGTGCACTGCTCTCCCATACATCCTCATCGCGATTCGCGTCCAGAAAGGCATTACAGGCGCTGGGAGCGCGACTGAAGACGCACGTTTTAACAGTGTTTACCCGCGCAAACGAACTTGTGAACAAACGTTGATTTCTCAGCTGACGGGCAGGCACTGATAGAAGGAACTTGTCGATAAGGAATGATGCACATATCCTGTGGCGATGAACGTATCTGATGAACATTATGTCGTGGTGTTCGAACTGAGCTCTCATGGTGCTAACTTTAAAATGTACAGCCAAATCTCGATACGAAAAAGACACTCCTGTCACACGGCAGCGATCACACAGCCAAACCAGAAACTTTTCCTACACACGCTCTATCCTTTGGACATGTGACTGCGCTGCTCCACTCCACACTACACTACCATACTCAAGGACGGAGCGAACGTTTGCAAAATATACTGACAAGAGGGCACGTTGGTTTGCTACTTTCAAAGGACGGCCGTTCTTGCCTGCTTGAAGAGTACGTATTAGCAATCCTAGAGCTCGGTTTGCCTTACGAACTGTATAGTCGACATGTTCGTCAAAGGTAAGTTTCTGATCCAGCATAATACCCAGGTCGCGCATCACTTGGACGCGTTCCAGCGCTACACCACCAATCATGTGGGTTCTGATATCCGGAGTGCGCCTGCGAGTCAGCGTGAGCACTTTACATTTGGCTGGACTCAGCCTTATGCCCCACTTCTCAGACCAACAACACAGTTTGTCCAGCCGGGCTTGCACATACCGCACGTCTACAATCGAATCTATACGCCTGTACATTTTCACATCGTCTGCGAACATGAGTGTTTCTGCCTCAAGTATTTCCGATAGGTCGTTTACAAAACACGCGAAGAGCAGTGGCGAGAGCAGTCCCCCTTCCGGAGTCCCTGATCTCACCGGCACCCACTCTGAGCACTTGTCCCCAACCACCACCCTCTACACTCTCCCAGACAGATAAGAGCCAATCAAGTCAAAAGCTTTGTCCGAAATACTGTAGGAGATCTTTAATTTGTGAAGGAGCAAACTGTGATTTACACTTTGGAAGGCCGAACTGTAATCAGTATAAATTACATCTGTCTGGGATCCGGCAAAGATGTTGGTCCAGGCTGCGTGCAGCATTGTGCACAGGTTGGCAGCACACGAACGACTGGGCAAAAAGCCATGCTGCTTATCAGAGATAGCCGGTCTCACGTGACGAAAAAGCTCGTCAAAAACAATCCGTTCCATAACCTTGCCAAAAAGAGGTAACAGTGACACAGATCGGTAATTGCTAGCAGACGTTTGTGGACCTTTCTTATGAATAGGCACGTTTCCACGACCTGGGAAAGACCCCCTGCTCCAGCGACAGACAGTTTACACAGTTTAGCGATAGGCACTGACAACTGGACCGCGCATTCTCATCACCCTCGTGCTAACATTGTCAGGCCCGCAGGCCTTGTGGGGGCTGAGGTTACACAGAATACTACGCACTGTGTCCTCAATCACATGGAAAGAGCGCAGTGCATCTAAATCATATCCCGGTGCCGGCGGGAGTTCAGTGACAACTGGGTCGCTGAAGTTGAGGCAAACGTGCGGTTTAACAGGTCGGCCTTCTCGCGGTCATCAGTAACCTTCCTATCACCATCAAGGAGATGCGATAAATGGCCGTTTCTACCTTTAATGTATTTCACAAATGGCCAAAAACGCTTGGGATTGGTATTCAAATCTTCTACAAGGCCATTTAAATAGTTACATAATCGGTCACTCGCCAGACGCTTAAAAAGCCGGCGTTTTTCACGAAACAGTTCGCGGCCATCGGCCGTCCCCACAGTTCTCATCCGCCGGTGAGCCGCCTCCTTCTCCCGCAGTGCCGTGTGTAGCTCCCGGTCGAACCACGGCAGCCGCCGGCGTTTGAACTGCACCAGCGGAATGAAGTCGCGGATGGCGGCCGACAGCAGGTCGTAGAACAGCTCCGCGGCGACGTCGATCGGTAGCCCATCAAGCACGTCCCACGGAGCGAGCCGCAGCACCGTACGGAGCCCCGCCCAGTCCGTGCGCTTGTAATTCAACGCGGAGCTGCGGGATACCACGGGCACGGGTCCACGCACCGCGCTCAGCTCGCAGACAATCTCCCTGTGGTCCGAGGGGAAGACACCATCCCGCACCTCGGCTACGACGTTCTGGCAGTTGGAGAGTGTCAGGTGCAAGTAGTGGGCGAGGTGGGTGGGCTGGTACACGTGTTGGGCGAGGCCGGCCAGGTGACAGCCGTCCAGCAGCTCCATGGTGCGGGTGGGCTGGTACACGTGTTGGACGAGGCCGGCCAGGTGACAGCCGTCCAGCAGCTCCATGGCGCGCCGTGAGCGTCTCGTCAGTACCGGTGTGGCGCCGCCGCCTCCCCCGGCACCGTCCGCCGCACCGTCCGCCTCCCCCGGCACCGTCCGCCCCCGGCACCGTCCGCCGCCTCCCCCGGTACCGTCCGCCCCCGGCACCGCCGCCTCCCCCGGCACCGCCCGCCGCACCGTCCGCCTCCCCCGGCACCGTCCGCCACCGGCACCGTCCGCCGCACCGTCCGCCCCCGGCACCGCCGCCTCCCCCGGCACCGTCCGCCGCCCAGGTGATGTCCGGCACGTTGAAGTCGCCAACAGCGATGACGGGTTTGCCCGCAGCCGCCCTGACAAGGTCAGAGAGACCCGCCATCGCCAACGCCAACGCAGCCGCGTCGTCAGGGGGACAGTAACAGATGGCGAGCAGCATGGGTGGTACCGTCCGAACCGACACCACCAGCATCTCGGCTCCCTCCGGCTCCAGCGCCTCTCAAGGGGACAGTAAGGTGGCGTCGTCAGGGGGACAGTAACAGATGGCGAGCAGCATGGGTGGTACCGTCCGAACCGACACCACCAGCATCTCGGCTCCCTCCGGCTCCAGCGCCTCTCGTCGCTCGGGACAGAGGGAACGGCGGGCGAAGCAGGAGACGCCGCCGCCGACTCAGCTGACCCTGTCACACCGAAAAGCTCATGACCGGGCAGCGCCGCCTCCAGTTCGGACGATGTAACGGCGTCACTCAGCCAGGTCTCGGCCCACGCCACCAGTGAGAACTTCTCCAGCTCGGCAGCGCACTGTCGCAGGTCGCCCAGCTTGCTGTTAATACCCTGCACGTTCTGAGACAGAATGGTGACGTCTCTATTCGGGCCAGGGTTGAGATGCACGTCTCCAAAGAGCAGGCAGGTCACCAGCAGCAGGCCGCACCAGGAGGGCCGGGCGGGCCGCCGGCACCGCAGCATGGTGAGCAGGAAGTCACCGTTGACACGCAGCGACGGGCGGGAAACCCGGACCGCCACGCCGGGCGGTGGCAGGCCAGCGTCGTCATTGGTACGGCCAAACACCGCCAGGAGCGCCACCAGCAGCTGCAGGGCCGCCCGCATCGCCTCCGCGGTCAGCAACCAACTCCAGGTCCCCGGTCCTCTCAACAGATGCCGCTAGTGTCGCCACGGTCGAGCGTGACCCCTCCCCGGTCGGGCCGGGCGACGTAAACAACACTTGCGGCGACGTAAATGCCGCACAGCCAAGAATACAAGTAGGGCAGATTTAAACAGTTCAACTGATGCAAGCCCCTTAAAGAATATATCAATGGAAAGCACAGCGTTGATAATATAAATTTCAGTGTACTTGCAGATCACTTCACACTCGTTCCGCTAAAATCACCTATAAACACGGAGCGTTCAAACCCTGTGCTGCACGCCGCCATCTTCCCCTCTATATGTCATCCCCTCTCCATCTATATGTCATGTTAAAATATGACATATAGGCATGGTCCGGGTTTATGTTTGTTAATATGTTTTGGGTCCGGGCATAGTTATAACGGATTTACTACAAAGACGAACTCTACAACCATCTACCCAGACCGTTAAATTTATGTCAGCACATATTATCGGGCCGTTCATATGTTGTGACACGTTGTAATATCATTGCCCTGCATGCAATATAATTACCTTGGTGATTACCGAGCAGGCGCAAAGCGCCCGTGAGGTTTCTCGTCAACTTACAAGACAAATTTACATTTGACCCGGCCCGAACCGGCCCGAACCGGCCCGAACCGGCCATACAGACGGAAGCTAATAACTTTGCAACCACTGCTCCGATTGAGGTCGGGTTTTCACCATTAGATAGGAGGGGGCCGACTCGCCCTGCGCAGCTACCCCCCTGTCGCCGCCGTCCGGAGAGGTCACCGAGAGAGATGGCAGTCCAACGAAACTGTGGAGGCCGCATGTGGACTGAGGGGGGGGGGGATATCAGGGAGGGGAGGGGGTATATATAGCATCGTGAACCCGTGTGATGGAGCTATATTGTATTTGTATTGCAGCTGAAGCATATTCTCATGTGAAAATATACGATAGGACCATCAAATCAATTTTGATTTCCATATGGTGCGTTCTGATAGGGGTGGTACCACAGCGCGTGGCACACGCCAAAGTCGAAATGAACACAAATCATTCTTGATCAAAAATAGCATTATTAATCTGATCATTTTTTTGTATACGCTGAAGCATGCAGCGCTCAGGACGTAATCCCTTTTGGCGGATTCGAGAAAGGAGATCATGAACAATTCAATACAACTTAATTTGTATGTTGGCATGCATGGAGGCCTGTCAATTTTTAGCTTTCGTACCGTTTCATATTTCAAACCTGTTTTAGGTTTACCAGAGCGCGCCCGCTCGGTCATCGCCCAAACAGGTGTTTTACTGGTGATATGGGTGCATTCTAATTAGATTAAGGGTCTGGAAATAGGCATGTTGTGCCTCCCTTCATCAATCTTTGTCTTAACACGCGCAGTGCAAACGGGGGGGGGGGGACTTTTGTGCCCCCCACATGTTTTTTCGTGAATAGTTCGAAAACGAAGCGGAGCAGGGCGGTGTGTTTTGCGCGACATTAAAGCCAACTCAATAGTGGACCGTTTGACGAGAAAAAAAATATGTCGGTCAATTTTTGAGTTATATGGATTTGCACTCCAAGATGGCGGCCAGAATCGAGGTCCGTGAAGATATATCTTCGGAACCAACAGTCGGATCGGGATGATTCAAACGCCATTCGATATCCAATGTCAATGTTCATCCCCCAAAACAACTTTGGACACATTGCTGGTGACCTGTGACGTCACATATAAAATTAAAAACATTGTGACATTTGGCCAGATTTGACCTTCGTGACCTGATTTGACCTTGAAGATATTGACCTAAAGTCACGGAAATTTTAGAAAATGTAGATCATCATAGCACCTACCTACCCTGTAAGTTTGATCGTTCTGGCTCTCATACTTTCGGAGATCTTAGGGGGGAGGCACTAAAGTGCCCTTTTAGCCCCCCTGGCTTTGTTTAGCCCCCCCCCCCCGGGTATCTTCAGAACCAATGACCGCAGCGAGACGCGCAAGGCAACATTCGAAAGCACTCAATGAGATAAACCTAACGCACACTTACAAATTTCAAATTAAGGTCACATGTCAGGTCACGATCAAGTCAAACGTCAAAATCGAGGTATTTGAGTTTATGGTCAATACTTGCCATCCATGGCCTTCGAATGAGCCTATGATCACCCAAAGTGCTGTCAAAGGTATGATACATATCCCATTTGAGATAAAGTGAGATTGTTGGAAAATATCAAGGTCAAGGTCA
>JAXIVJ010013253.1:0-37796 GCA_036785665.1 Chirona hameri | reverse complement strand
ATTTTGCTACCATATTGAAAAAATATTGATGCCAAATGCTCTAGACGTCACCCCGAGGAGGCGTTTCTCTCCGTTGCGTAAAACTGAATTAGAACAGGAATCTTGCTAGTCCTGAGTTACCCCCCCCCCCTCCATCAGGAAAACTCGGGTCGTTTCCGCTGCTACGACTAATGGTCTAGCACGACCCAGTGCCGAATAAGCAAATTAACCTGGTCAACTTTGCAACGTTTATCACAGTTCATCGAAGGACAACAGTTAACCCACAAATAGAACGGCACTGTTATCCGCCAATCAATGGGACACGGGATTGATCAATTCGCTCGCTACTTGCCCTCTGTTGCATTTGCAAAACTCGGCGTCAATTTCCCCCTCAATGCTCCGTCTTCACCTGTCAGTGAGTGGCGTTGACCTGTCAGTGATGTGACTCGGTCACCTGGCAATGAGTGGGACGTTCACCTGTCACCTGCCAGTGAGTGGACGTTTCACCAGTCAGTGAGTGACTTCACCTGACAGTGAGTTGATGTTCACATGTTCACCTGCCAGTGAGTGGACATCTCACCAGCAGGTGAGTGACGTGCACATGTTCACCTAGTCAGTGTAAAGTGACGTTCAACCTGCCAGTGAGTGACGTTCCCTGGTTCACGCTGTGTCAGTGAGTGACGTTCACCAGTCCAGTGAGTGACGTTCACCTGACTAGTGAGTGACGTTTCACCTGTCAGTGGTGACGTTCCACCTGCCAGTGAGTGATGTTCACATGTCAGTGAGTGACGTTCACATGTTCACACATGTCAGTGAGTGGTTCACCTGTTCAGTGAGTGACGTTCACCTATCGGTGAGTGACGTCACTGTTCACCTGTCAGTGGGTGGACGTTTCACCTGTCAGTGAGTGACGGTCACCTGTTGCACTGTCAGTGAGTGTCTTTGACCGTTAGTGGTCCGAGATGAACAATAAACTAAAATACTTCCACGGTCATCATGGACCAAATGCACACGTACCCATGACCACATTGCGTTATTAAATAACTTAGCAGTTCCAGCGCTTGCTGAAAATAGGTTGAGCCTCGCCATTTGGTAGTAACTAATAGGCAGGTTGCGGCCAGATAAGATACAACATGCACGAGCATTGCGACATTTTTGCACTGACAAAAAGTAAGCATTATGACGCACTTGCAGCATGTGCTCGTTTATAGCTAGCGTGTTATTTAGTCGGCCAAGGTGTGGCATAGCATAAGTGCATGGAACTTGCCATCAGTAAAGGTGTGGGATTTCTTTCTGGGGTTGGAACGTGTTAAATAAAATTGCAGTGTGTGTATCATGGAAATCAGTTTGTACTAACAATGTCAATGCATGTTCACGTATACTCAATTTTAAAATTATTTTTAGTATGAGTTTAAAACGAGTTATAAGCGTACAGAGTCAAAAGTACGGAACACTCAATAGCCTCAATTGTTGTCAGTGATTATTTGCCAAATCAGAGTCGAAAGACGGCGGTTCCGAGTAAAGGTATATTCGTTTTGTGATACAGATTTGTAGTTGGGAACACTCGCCGATGTTCGACATAGCCTTGAAACAATGATCAAAAATGCAGCATAAAATGACATATTACAAATATAATATATACGACTAATATATCGGCATATATTGTATCGATATATGTTGGGCGTTGACATATATTAAAAGCATATAATATATGCATTATATATACCACTTGCCAAAATGTACTGTATATCGCTACCTCATTGGCGCACCAACAGTTATCCAGCAACAGTTGTAATCTCAGAGTCCACAACAAACCAGCGACAGTTGTTAACTTCTCAGAGTCCACAACAATCCAAGCGACAGATTGTAACTTCTCAGAGTCCACAACAATCCAGCGTAGTTGTAACTTCTCAGGACCACAACAATCCAGCGACAGTGTTGAACTTTCTCAGTAGTCCACAACAATCCAGCGACAGTGTAACTTCTCAGAGTCATGAAGCAATCCAGCGACAGTTGTAGCTTCTCTAGAGTCCACAACAATCCAGCGAGACAGTTGTAACTTCTAGAGTCACAACAATCCCAGCGACATGTTGTAACTTCTCAGAGTCCACAACAAACAGCGAAGTTGTTAACTTCTCAGAGTCCACAACAAACAAAAAACGCTTTTATAGGTTGACTTTGTGAGCGTGTTCACGGTTATCTTTCAGGGACGCACTGAGTGGCCATTACATGATTAATGACCAGGAGACGAGGACGGAAAACTGGAGGGAGGGTTCTGGGAGGGAAGGAGCGCTGAGGAGAGCGACGGAGAATGAGAGCGACTGAGAGCTGAGAGAGCGACGAGAGCGAGAGAGCGAGAGAGCTGAGAGTCGTATCGGCTGAGATGCGAGAGCGTGAGAGCGAGAGAGAGAGGGAAGAGAGAGATGGAGAGGAGATGAAGAGAGAGAGAGAGAGTAGAGAGAAGCCGAAGAGAGAGACGAGAGAAGAAGAGAGAGATTGAGATGAGAGAGAGAGAGAGAGACGAGAGAGAGAGAGAGAGAGTGATGGTGAGTGAGAGAGGAGAGAGAGAAGAGATGAGAGAGAGAGAGAGGAGAGAGAGAGAGAGATGAGATGGAGAGAGAAGTGTCGAGAGAGAGACGAGAGATGAGAGAGAGAAGAGAGAGAGACTGTGAAGAGAGAGAGAGAGAAGAGAGACGAGATTGAGAGAACGAGAGAGAGGCAGAGAGAGTGAGGATGAGAGACGAGAGAAGAGAGACGAGAGGAGAGAGATGAGAGATGAGATGAGATATGAGAGGTGAGAGAGAGAGAGAGAGAGAGAGAGACGAGACGAGAGAGGAGGAGAGAGAGAGAGAGAGAGAGAGAGAGAGAGTCGAGGAGAGAGTCGAGAGTGAGAAGATGGAGAATGAGAGAGAGAGAGATGAAGCGAGCGAGAGCGAGAAGAGAGACCGAGAGCGAGACGGAAGAAACGAGAGACGACGAGAGAGAAGAAGGAAGCGAGAGAAGAGAGAGATGACGAGTATGACGAGATAGAGAGAGGTGAGACGAGAGAGAGAGGAGACCGAGAGAGCGCCGAGAGAGAGAGAGACCCGACGAGAGGAGAGACGACGAGAACGTAAGAGAGACGAGACCTGAGAGGGACGAGAGAGAGAGAGAGCCGACACAGCCGAGACAGCGACCGGAGCGCCGAGAGTCTCCCCTCTCTTGTCTCGCCGTCGTCGCCAGACGCAACTCAATAGCTCCATCGCCCGTCGTCGACGCACAGCCGCCGCTGGTCCGCCCGCCCAGACACTTGACCTCGAATGCTCCGCCGACGCCCCCCTCCCCTGCAACGCCCGACGGGGTCATTGACCGCCGTTCGTCGTGCCGTGCCCCGAGGGGCGGGGCTCGGCGGGGAGGGCGAGGGGCCCGGAGGGAGGGGGTGTGGTCAAGGGCGGCGGCGGCACGCGGCAGCGGCAGCGGCGGCTCGGCGGCGGAGTCGCATGTGTGGCGGTGGCTGGTGGCACGCGCTCCGCGGCTGGCCACGAGCGTTAGGACTACTGAGCAGTGAGCCGGGAGCCGCGAGGCCGCCGGCGGGGCGGGGTCGGGGCGGCGACGATGAGTTGCGGCCACAGAGGTATGTGAATAAGAGGTGAGATGACGGGGCGTAAGATAGTGGATGTCCCCCTACTTGAGCGGGACTCTGTTGGCTGGTATTGTAGGTGCGGCTGAGAAATGCTTCCGGATAATTTTTTCGGAAGTGAAATGTAATACTATATGTAAGTTGTAGAAGTAGTAGGACAAGAGGAGGAGGTATAAATAAGCAGATAACACCCAGTTGGATAAATACCTACAACAATACGATACAGGTATGAGCTGAAAGAGATAATGCCGAAATTTGCAATATGTTATGATATTAGTCATTTGTCGTACAAAACGCAGTATGTGCCTGCAACATACAGCAGCACTACCAACACAATTGATATAAACTCGAGTTCACTCACCCAAGGAAAAACTCCTCTACCGTCTCTGCCCATCGTTCAAATCAGCAGTCACCTGCCGAACTCAACAAACCATAATCCCCCAAACAATTGTACATATCAGCCCGCCATTGACATTCCCCGTTGCTACTCCCCTACCAGGTGTATGTAAGTCGTACCCGATGATAAGTGAC
This sequence comes from Chirona hameri, assembly GCA_036785665.1. Lineage (NCBI taxonomy): Eukaryota > Metazoa > Arthropoda > Thecostraca > Balanomorpha > Balanidae > Chirona > Chirona hameri. The sequence goes on along the minus strand of JAXIVJ010013253.1, from coordinate 33,667 downwards.
TCGTTACTCGTTTAGTAATTGACTCAGTAGACTCGTTAGATAAGTGACACTCGTAGACCGCCTCATCTGACTGCCCATCCACTTGATGTGATATGCCCATTACAGTTGCGAATAATGACGTCACACTATACATATCTACCCAGTGTCTCAATAACCCGTATCACGTTATGGTGGCATACCATGACATGGTCAGCAACAAAACTACCACAACAAAACACTGCACTGACAAAAGTAGAGGCGGGAATAAAAACTCGTGTACGCCTTTTTGCGCCCGGCCGCATACCGGCAGGATCCATTCCGCTATTCATTAATTGCCCTTAGCGAGGAGAGAAAAATGTGATTTGTATGGTGCCGAAGCCTATATGAATCAGGCTCCCTAGAATGCTTTGGAGCTGGATGTGCGGCGTGGAACTACTGTCTGACCTAAAAATAAGTATAAAGAGTGAAATTAAACCAAAATAGCATATGTGCCAGGCTATCACCCAATTGCCGCTCACCAATTTAGTTATTACCTATGCCAATTCTTACCCCTGCCCCTTTCCATCCACAGGCTCTGTCCCTATAAATACATCCATAAATCAGTATCAGGTTCCAATTATCCCAATACATTTTAAAATAAGGAGTGGAAAATTCCACAGTAAAAACTCAGGAAAAAGAGATGAAAAATAGTACAGCCAATAGGGTGTCCAATTTCCACCCAAATTGCCCAATGCTAGGACAAGCTGTATTGAATGGCTGTGTGGAAAGTTTTACGAGGACAAAGAAACGCAATATTAAGCGCATCTAATTGAAGCCGTAACTAAACACATGGGCAACAATAACATAACAGATTTCATAACCGTAGCGTAACATAACAGCGTAACATAACGATTTCACTAACCCGTAGCGTAACACCTACAGATTTCACTAACCGTAGCGAAGCGTAACATAACAGATTTCACTAACCGTAGCGTTTACGATGTGAAATCACGTCGACAAAAAGTGCGCCCTGCGCGAGCGAGCCCGCCATGTAAAAAGATGAACACTAGCACTGATACAAACCGTCAGTGCTAGACCAAACTGACACAAACTGGACACAAAACTTGACACACAAACTGGACACAAAACTTGCACACCCAAATGGACACAAACTTGACACAAACTTGACACAAACTGGACACAAACTGGACAAATGCTGGCCATTCGCATAGAAGCCAGGGTTACCATTAGAGCCTTCATGGTCACATTTTCAGCCCCCATCCCGTTCCAGCCCATTCAGCCAGAGCCCAAACCCGGTACAATCCAAATCCAAACAAATTCATAATTGATGGGGCTCCCATTCCCCACCCGTTTCAGCATGTTTCACTTTTTTTGTGGTGCTAAAAAATGATATGGTCTGTCCCAACCCGTTCCAAACCCGTTCATTTCCAAAAATGGACCCATTCCCACCCATTTCCATCCCGTTCCATGGGTTCCACGGGGATTCCCATTTCATGAAGGGCTCTAGTTACCATCCTAGTATCTTGATTTGCTTTTGAATTTTCAATTATCAATGGACTATTGTTAATTATCCAGCTTAAACACCCATAGGGGAGTTCCCTACCCCTTGTTGTCGGTGCATGTTTTTGTTGGGAGTTTTTCTGACCTGCCATGTTTACCACCAAAATGTTACCGGTTAATGACAAGGTACGTTCTGTAATGTCATTATTCGGCAACTGTAGGTAAGTGGGCATCACTTAGTGCGGTGGTCACGAGCCACTTACTAACGAGTCACGAGTCACTAACTTACGAGTCACTTACTAACGAGTCACGGAGGTCACTTACGACAGTCACTTACTAACCGAGTCACGAGGTCACTTACGAGGTCACTTACTAACAAGTCACGAGTCACTTACGAGTCTCTTAAGAACGAGTCACGAGACACTAACGGAGTCAGCGAGTCACTTACGAGTCCTTACTAACTAGTCACGAGTCACTAACGAGTCACGCGTCACTTAAGAGTCCCTTACCTAACGCAGTTCACGAGTCACTTACGAGTCACTTACTAACACCTATAACACCTGGTAAGGATACACGGGGATATTTATATTAAAAAACATAGGTTAATTCCCTCGCAATTCTGGCCATCGTACTGCGTCGCATCCCTTCATTGTCCCGCCTCCGCGTTCCGCCATAGCAAAAACCCTCCCCCCCTCCCCTCATCTCGCTTGGCCCTGCCACTGCCTCCCCTTTCCCCGCGCAACCCACCCCTTGCCCCGCACGCCCCTCCCCTCCACGCAGCGCAGGCCCGGCCTCCCCTCCCCGCCCCAATGGCCCCAGCCCGGCCGGCCGTGACGTCACCACAGCCATGGGCGCATTGGCTCGCGGAGTTCAAGGCCGTCGGCGGCGGCGCGGCGGCGCGCGGTCGGCGCGCGCGCGTGTGGGCGTGTCTATTCAGACGCAGGCCAGGCAGGCCAGGAAGGCCAGGAAGGACACTGCGACCTTGGCCGTCCGTCGGTTTGGCAGACGCCCGCCGCCGGCGCCGCCGCCGCGCGCTGGCGGGGGAAGACAGGGGGAGAGGGGGAGAGCTTTTCGAGAGCGGTAGAGCGGAGTGTCTTACTATGGTGTAGGGGAGGCTGCGCCGGCGGAAGGGCCGGGCGGGGGAGGTTCTTGAGAAGGTTAAAATAATTATAATCGGCTCAGCTCATGGGCTCGGTGTAAAATTAGTTCCAGTGCTGGCAAGCTAACCCATTGCGTCATACACAGAGTGACGTCAATCAAGCCCACACACGCACTGACAAGCCATTCATGGCGGGGCTGGTTCTCATTCACATTCTGGCACATTAGGAAAGTGGTGACCATTACAAAAAGCGTACAAACAAAAAGTGACCGTGAACAATGTCCGTTGTCGAAGCCCCTTTGACATCGCCTTGCCCAAAGAGTCATGTACTTATGAACACCTACCATCTAAGACATAGAGCATCGCAACCCTAAAAAATAATCCAGCAGTTGTATAAACCAAAATGAAGGCAAAGACCCAGGACAGTTTGCCTATATAATTCCGGATAATTTTCACCAACGTCCTATGCGCCATGAAAACGAAGCCCTGTTTAAATCGACCTCGTCCCCTTATGTCTGGTAAATTTCCACTATTTCTGACATCCTGTCACTCAAAACCGTTTCTCTGAGGTAGCTGATGACGATGATGTTGATTGGTCAGATGGAAAAAGTAGCCTTTGCTCATGTTATTGTAATTAAAGAGAAGATGAATTAGTTAACCTATATTACGCCTTGCGGCTTCTTCAGGGCTATAACAGATCAGGCTGAAAACAGACAAATTTTCACTAACCGTAAACGCTACGGTTAGTGAAATCTGTTATGTTCCTGATCTGTTTTAGCCCTGAAGAAGCCGCAAGGCGTAATATAGGTTAACTAATTCATCTTCTTTTTAATTACAATAACATGAGCAAAGGCTACTTTTTCCATCTGATTTTTATCTGCACAATGCTCATCACAGCCATCCATCATAGATGTTGATTGGTGTTTAAAGGGAATGTTTCACCTTTCTGAAAGTTCTCAAATATACGCTGGTTGTAGTCGAAAATATGAAGTTAAGTGCTGCTGAAAACGATGGTGATAATTTTTCACTCGAAGTCACTTAACTTTATACAAATTAAGTTTTCAGATTTGGGCGAATGACGTCATTATTGAGTTATAGACCGCCGCTGATTGGCTGACAAAGTGGGATTGGCTGAAAAAGTGTCTGTCAGCCAATCAGCAGCTGCACCAGCCTAGTCATTTTGCAAATGGCAAATTAAATTGCTTAAAAACGGTGAAGTTTTGGGAAAAATTACCTTAGTAATTTAGACATTTCAATAACAGTCCAAGATAATGGCTATCTCAGTGTAAAACATATACAAAGGTGAAACATTCCCTTTAAGGGCGCTCCGACAACGAAGGGGGGGGGGGGGGGCTGAGGCCGCTGAGTGTTCGCATTGTAGAACATATGTTGCTGGTGAACGCAATGCCTGCGCGTTATACGCCACGCAGCCACACAGCCACACAGACAAACGAAACCGCCGCGGCGCAGACATGATTACAGAACAACGCCCAGCCCTGTCCGGTGTTGCGCAACTCCCCAAAACCCGGTACTCTCTCTCTCTCTCTGCCCAATCCGGCGTATAACTTCGCAATGATGTGCTTCTTGCCCGACTATATGTAGCTAAATACTGAATTAATAATATTAAATAATATATAATATAAGATAATATTATAGAATACATGCTAAATATAATAATAATTAATAAAATAATAATAATAATACAGATTCTTTATGATAGCATCATTTCTTGATTGTTTGTGCATTCTGCAATATATTCAAATATGATGGTACAGTTTCATTTTTTTTCTTTCTAGTTAGCGCTATTTATATAGTGCTTCATATGGCATAATCCATTTTACGGACAAAAATACTAAATTGGCACGAAAACCTGATTTACTTAGATTCGTAGAATCAGTCGCTCAGCCGCGTATAAATTTCTATGAAACTGGCCCATGGACATGACCACGTGCGCCGGACATTTACGCACCACACTACGCGTAGAACCGTTACACACAATCAACGTCTCCTGCAACGTTGCACGGCTGCAGCGAGCACCTATGACGTTTGCAGCGCCCCCGCACCGGGGAGGGGAGCAGACGCACTCTCTCTCACACACACACACACACACTTACGCATTGCAAAGTGAGGACCGTTAGGCCGCTCTGCAAAGACGGGGCCCTGAGGCGACCAACCCAGACGGTCTGGGCGGAGAGAATGGGTCACTCGTGCGGTCTACGCACCTAGTAACAGTGTGTGCACAGACAATGACTGGGTGGGGCGAAGTTGAAGATTTCACCGCGTAGTCGCTGGGATGTATCTTGCCCGTTTGTGGTATGCGTGGATAAGTAAATGAAATAATAGATAAAGAGGTCAGTAAATATGTAGTACGTGTTGTTCGATTGCAAAAATAACTCCCGACATTGATGCACATTGCACAGGTCAGCTGATGTCTCTAAAAAATAGCGATTTGAGTTGTTTATTTAATTGCGAAATTGGAGCAAATTTGACCGAATTATCTGCATTTCCACGCATTTCACACACTTGATCTATAAACAAGTGTCAGGCGTTCCCTTCATCATAGACGAGATATACTTTTGAACATGTTATTTATCAAGCCCTCCATGCTTATAACTTCCATGGCCAGGCCACCTATCCTTCCATCTAAATGTCGTCCGCAGAAATGTCTCATACTCCCAGGACACACATCACGACCAACATCTGACCCGTTTCTGATTTCTCCCCGACGGCCGCTACCGCCGCACGCATTGCCACGCCTGACGCCTTGTATCGCGCGGCCTGGTATAGCCAGCAGTACCGTTACCCATGTTCGTGCCAGCCTTTACTCCAGCTTTACCGTTAGCTACACTGAGTTCCGACTCTGGAGCCGCACCTGAGGCGGCGGCGGCGGAGGCGGCAACCGCCGAGGCAGCGGGCGGTGGCGTCCAGCTTCAACGCTCCTAGCCACGCCGAAAATCAACCAATCACAGCGCAGCGCCGCGCCGCAGCAGAACTGCCGCGGGCGGTCACGTGACATGAGTTGCGCAGCGTGCAGAAGCCCACGTGACCGCTGTCCGCTGGCCATGCGAGTCGTGGGAGGCTGGCCGCGTCGTGACGCCGCAGAAAAGGATGTAGCCGGCAGGAATCGAACCGGTCTCGCGCGGCACGCAGGGAATTATTTGATGGATTTGAGATTCCTACATCAGCTGGCATGCGCACTGGCACTGGCGTGTGCGGGTAATATCTAGTTGCCGTTGTGTGCCTGTTTGGAATATTTGCGTTTTATTCGGATAACATTTTACATTACCATCGATTTCACGAGCATCAGAGCGCATTGCGTCATGGAAGCTAGGCCAGGGAATAATACACACACAACAGGGCAAGTAACGGGAACACCTGCGCTTTAGCGGGCAACCGATATGTGCTAACAGTTACCACCATCCAAAGTTAGCATTTCGATATTCATCTTCAGCAGCGTAATAATACCCCGTTAAAAAAACACAAAGGGAAAAAATACCCGCGTAAAACCACTGCTTCCCAGCCAACCCGTCCTGAGTGGCCATAGCCTGCGCATGTCCCATCACCCCCCCCCCCCCCTCCCCCTCTCCCACCTTCTGATGCAGCAACGGAACAGGCTGCCACCTGGCAAGCACAACCCCCCCCCCCCCGCAGCGCGGGCGAGTGCGCGAGCGGCGGGCGGCGGCGGGCAGCGGGCGGTGGTTGCATGGCGGTCGTGACGTTGCGTTGAGCGCCGGACCATGCGGGCGCCTCCCCCCCCCCCTCCCTCCCCCTCCACCGCGGTCAGCTGTCTACTTGGCGGCCGGCCGTTGTGACGTCACTGTCTAGGCCGGTTGAGTGGACGCCGTGCTGCGAACGCCGGGCGTCGGGGGGGGGGGGGGGGGGGCAGCCCGACGCCGGGCGTCGCGTCGGGTTGGAAAGAGGACGGGAGCGGGTTGGGAAGAAAACGGGAGCGGGTTGGGAAGAAAACGGGAGCGGGTTGGAAAGAAAACGGGAGCGGGTTGGAAAGAAAACGGGAGCGGGTTGGAAAGAAAACGGGAGCGGGTTGGAAAGAAAACGGGAGCGGGTTGGAAAGAAAACGGGAGCGGGTTGGAAAGAAAACGGGAGCGGGTTGGAAAGAAAACGGAAAGCGGGTTGGAAAGAAAACGGGAGCGGGTTGGAAAGAAAACGGGAGCGGGTTGGAAAGAAAACGGGAGCGGGTTGGGAAGAAAACGGGAGCGGGTTGGAAAGAAAACGGGAGCGGGTTGGGAAGAAAACGGGAGCGGGTTGGAAAGAAAACGGGAGCGGGTTGGGAAGAAAACGGGAGCGAGTTGGGAAGAAAACGGGAGCGGGTTGGGAAGAAAACGGGAGCGGGTTGGAAAGAAAACGGGAGCGGGTTGGGAAGAAAACGGGAGCGGGTTGGGAAGAAAACGGAAAGCGGGTTGGGAAGAAAACGGGAGCGGGTTGGGAAGAAAACGGGAGCGGGTTGGGAAGAAAACGGGAGCGGGTTGGGAAGAAAACGGAAAGCGGGTTGGGAAGAAAACGGGAGCGGGTTGGGAAGAAAACGGGAGCGGGTTGGGAAGAAAACGGGAGCGGGTTGGGAAGAAAACGGGAGCGGGTTGGGAAGAAAACGGGAGCGGGTTGGGAAGAAAACGGGAGCGGGTTGGGAAGAAAACGGGAGCGGGTTGGAAAGAAAACGGGAGCGGGTTGGGAAGAAAACGGGAACGGGTTGGGAAGAAAACGGAAAGCGGGTTGGGAAGAAAACGGGAGCGGGTTGGGAAGAAAACGGGAGCGGGTTGGAAAGAAAACGGGAGCGGGTTGGGAAGAAAACGGGAGCGGGTTGGGAAGAAAACGGGAGCGGGTTGGAAAGAAAACGGGAGCGGGTTGGAAAGAAAACGGGAGCGGGTTGGGAAGAAAACGGGAGCGGGTTGGAAAGAAAACGGGAGCGGGTTGGGAGGAAAACGGGAGCGGGTTGGAAAGAGGACGGGAGCGGGTTCGAAAGAGAACGGGAGCGGGTTGGAAAGAGAACGGGAGCGGGTTGGAAAGAAAACGGGAGCGGATTGGAAAGAAAACGGGAGCGGATTGGAAAGAAAACGGGAGCGGGTTGGGAAGAAAACGGGAGCGGATTGGAAAGAGCACGGGAGCGGGTTGGGAAGAGGACGGGAGCGGGTTGGAAAGAAAACGGGAGCGGGTTGGAAAGAAAACGGGAGCGGGTTGGAAAGAAAACGGGAGCGGGTTGGAAAGAGAACGGGAGCGGGTTGGAAAGAAAACGGGAGCGGGTTGGGAAGAAAACGGGAGCGGGTTGGAAAGAGCACGGGAGCGGGTTGGGAAGAAAACGGGAGCGGATTGGAAAGAGCACGGGAGCGGGTTGGGAAGAGGACGGGAGCGGGTTGGAAAGAAAACGGGAGCGGGTTGGAAAGAAAACGGGAGCGGGTTGGAAAGAAAACGGGAGCGGGTTGGGAAGAAAACGGAAAGCGGGTTGGAAAGAAAACGGGAGCGGGTTGGAAAGAAAACGGGAGCGGGTTGGAAAGAAAACGGGAGCGGGTTGGAAAGAAAACGGGAGCGGGTTGGAAAGAAAACGGGAGCGGGTTGGGAAGAAAACGGGAGCGGGTTGGAAAGAAAACGGGAGCGGGTTGGGAGGAAAACGGGAGCGGGTTGGAAAGAGGACGGGAGCGGGTTGGAAAGAGAACGGGAGCGGGTTGGAAAGAAAACGGGAGCGGGTTGGAAAGAAAACGGGAGCGGATTGGAAAGAAAACGGGAGCGGGTTGGGAAGAAAACGGGAGCGGATTGGAAAGAGCACGGGAGCGGGTTGGGAAGAGGACGGGAGCGGGTTGGAAAGAAAACGGGAGCGGGTTGGAAAGAAAAGGGGAGCGGGTTGGAAAGAAAACGGGAGCGGGTTGGAAAGAGAACGGGAGCGGGTTGGAAAGAAAACGGGAGCGGGTTGGGAAGAAAACGGTAGCGGGTTGGAAAGAGCACGGGAGCGGGTTGGGAAGAGGACGGGAGCGGGTTGGAAAGAAAGCGGGAGCGGGTTGGAAAGAAAACGGGAGCGGGTTGGAAAGAAAACGGGAGCGGGTTGGAAAGAGAACGGGAGCGGGTTGGAAAGAAAACGGGAGCGGGTTGGGAAGAAAACGGGAGCGGGTTGGAAAGAGCACGGGAGCGGGTTGGGAAGAAAACGGGAGCGGATTGGAAAGAGCACGGGAGCGGGTTGGGAAGAGGACGGGAGCGGGTTGGGAAGAGATAGTGGGGGATAGATGAGAGAAACGGTGAAGGTAGACGCGAGAAACGGTGAAGGTAGACGCGAGAAACGGTGAAGGTAGACGCGAGAAACGGTGAAGGTAGACGCGAGAAACGGTGAAGGTAGACGCGAGAAACGGTGAAGGTAGACGCGAGAAACGGTGAAGGTAGACGCGAGAAACGGTGAAGGTAGACGCGAGAAACGGTGAAGGTAGACGCGAGAAACGGTGAAGGTAGACGCGAGAAACGGTGAAGGTAGACGCGAGAAACGGTGAAGGTAGACGCGAGAAACGGTGAAGGTAGACGCGAGAAACGGTGAAGGTAGACGCGAGAAACGGTGAAGGTAGACGCGAGAAACGGTGAAGGTAGACGCGAGAAACGGTGAAGGTAGACGCGAGAAACGGTGAAGGTAGACGCGAGAAACGGTGAAGGTAGACGCGAGAAACGGTGAAGGTAGACGCGAGAAACGGTGAAGGTAGAGGAGATGATGATGATGATTTGAGTTTTCGGGCGCTCCGACGGCTAAGGTCATTTGGCGCCCAGAAGGTGGACGAGAGAGAAAGGGTGAAAGTCCTCTAATATACTTTATTCCCAATGTATTTATGTCATCGGACAAATGTCGTTTTTTTTCTAAAAATTATACAAATATATCTTGTTGAGCAGTTACATGTTCTGGAAGTCATTTTATCTGACAACAGTTTGCAGGAACTTGGCAGTTCCGTATTGTTTTCATACAACTGGTTCTGGATTTCGCGATAGAATGGTGCATTATAACATTAACACGCCATCGTGATATGTAACTGTCCTTATACGATCGATTATTTCGAGCAATCTTCCTGATAAGCCTCATAACATCCCGATCGGTTGGGCAATACGGGCCCCTGACAACTTAGAACTTCTCTTTACCCTATAATGGTTAAGAAACATTTTCAACCGCTGACAATTATGATACAAATATATTTTGAAGTTCATCTAAACGCTTCGTTATTTTTACGAGTGCACATAACCTACACACCTATGCTAACACGTAACACATCTCAATATGCCGCGAAACCTGACCTTCAATGCCCGACTACCGAGTCTGGAACACTACCGAGTCTCGAACACTACCGAGTCTGGAACACTACCGAGTCTGGAACACTACCGAGTCTCGAACACTACCGAGTCTGGAACACTACCGAGTCTGGAACACTACCGAGTCTGGAACACTACCGAGTCTGGAACACTACCGAGTCTCGAACACTACCGAGTCTGGAACGCTACCGAGTCTCGAACACTACCGAGTCTGGAACAATACCGAGCGATCAGAGAGGGGATCCGTCTGTACTTACCACTTCCATACCATCGGTGGAATTCTCCTCGGCTGATATTGGCTCCACCTTCGGCCGCTTTATCTGGAGACGGAGACACAGAGGTCAGGTCAGGTCAGGTCAGGTCAGGTCAGGTCAGGTCAGGTCGGGTCAGTACTCGGACTTGTAAAATATTGAATCAACGGATTCGACTTACTCCCGTCTTGGCGTCCACCCGTCGGGTCCATTCGGCCCAGGTGATTTCCATAGGTGGGCACCGGTCCGTTACTCTGTTACTCCGTTACTGTTTTCCTATACTTGTTTCTCTTCACGCCCGGGTTTATTCGCACCAGCACAATCCATGCCTTACACACGTAACAAAATAGAATGTCATATGGCGTAAAGGGCTGCCAAATATCGTACCTGTTGGGCTGATGCTTAATGCGGCGCAATGCGCAATGACTGCGATAAGCGTGCTTTGGATCATCAACCCAGTTAAGGAGGAAATTGCCACCGGCTAGTACTTGGGAGACATAAGTCAGTCAAAAATATGGATATTGTTTTGCAATTTTGTTTGAGCATCGCCCATACTTAAGGCGGCCGCACACCACACATTCGGCGCCCCATCTCACTGCGAAATTCCGACTCGGAAAATCGCGGCGATACCGCTGAATATCGTCCTTGTTCCGGCGGATTCGGCGCTGTCTGCTCGCGAGATTCCGCCTCGCCGACCTACAGCATGTCGCAACCTGTGCCTACAGCCTGTCACAAGGTAAATTAATGATGGCCATTTTTCGACGAAGATGTATGTTTAGAACCACGAAACTTTTACATGATAAATTTCACAGCGGCAAGAGCATGCTGTGCAAAATGTGCACCTCTGTCTTGCATAGATTCGCCACTGTAGCCTGATCGATTTTGTTGTCCGCGGCTCCGCGGCGTTCAGTCGCGGAAAAAAGCTCGTTCGAATCAGCTTTTTTCCGCCGGTCCGCAGATGGCCGGCCGACGACATTCGTCCGCGATTTTTGACGTTTCGGCTGACGCGAAGGCGGAAAGTCGCTAAAGATGCGCGGAAAGTCGTAGCAATATCGCGACCTCCGCGCGCCGAATGGCCTAGTGTGCGGCTGCCTTTAGTCTCCAATATATCTGCCGGTTTTTGAATATGTTTGAAAATTTGGTTTTGTGGATTTTGTTGTATACTTTTTTCATCACAAAATCAAAATTTTGAAATATATTCAAAAACCGTAATATATATTCGATAACCAAGTATGGACGATGCCCAACCCGAATTGCAAAGCAATATCTATATTTTTGACTGACTTATGTCCCCTAAGTACTAGCCGATGGCAATTTCCTTGGTTGATGATCCAAAATGCGACTGCGATAAAGGTAGCTGTCTGCCGATCCCGATGCCGCGAAACGTTGACAATGTTCGTCAGCTGATATAGGCCGGCGGCAAGCTGGCGGCACTAGTTTATGATAAAGGCGAGCTTCGAGTAACGAGTAGCGAGCCTCTGATAATTACTCGCACTGGAGGTGGGGGAGGGGGGGGGGGCGATTCCGCCCCCCTAAGATCTCAACCCATAAGAGCTACAATAACGAAATTTTTAGGGTAGGTAGGTTCTGTAGGGAACTCTATTTTGCGAAATTTGCATGACCCTAGGGCAATATCTTCGAGGTCAAATTGGGTAAAATATGCAAAAACAATTGTGTTTAGCACATTGCTCCAGAAACCCCGAAATATCTCGAAAACTATAGAAGAAACGAAAACAAAACAATCGAAAGCTCTTGAAATATGCAATCGCATGGTATCCTCAAATTTTAGCTCAGGTCAATAGTTTAAGCTCCAGAGGGGATCAAAGGTCAAAAAGGCTATTTATGGCAAAACAGTTTGTCGCAAATAACTTTTTACCTGATAAAGATAAGGCAATAATGTTGACGCCATCGTGTTGATTTTGGCAAGGCGCTTCGAAATATATTCATGTTGACCAGTTTAGATCAACTTAGAAATTTGACCTCAGGGCAAAGGTCAAGTGGTGACCCAAGATGGTCATGCTGCTTATTGGGAGACGTGTATCGACGAGACAAACACATTGGAACCGATTTCACTTCTCTACCTTCATTTTGTCGGAATTTATATCACTTCGTTTTACAAAAGTAACGGAGTAACGGAGTAACTCTAACTTCCGTTACATTTTTTGACGATGTAACGAAGTAACGAGTAACGAGTTACCTCTTTGGAGTAACGGAGTAACGAGTAACGAAGTTACATTTTGAACTAACGGTGCTCACCTATGTGTATTTGGGTGTTTAATTACGTTCCATTAACATTTACCGCATAAACATTTTCAACTGGTGTTCAATAAACAGCTGAGAAGTTACGTTCTATTAAAAAATAGGTATTATAAACCTAGCACATACTCTGGGCATGGGCCCGGGAACGATTTTAAAGTTGGGGGGGCGAAACTATTTTTTTTTTTGGCGCAATCTTCTCACTCTTGGTGCACCTTTTCGCTCTCAAATTTTCCTCATTGGAAAACCGAAACGTTTCGAAAGCTCATCAAAAAAACTTTGAAACTATTTTAACATGTTTTGGTTCAGGTCAATATTGAGGTCACCAGAGGTCACCAAAGGTCAGATTTTCCAGTTTTAGGACGTTTCTCCTGAAACCCCCAAATATATCGGGAACTATGATAGCTAGGAACAAACGGAAGGAAGCAATCGAAAGCTCTTGAAATAATAAATCATATCGTGTCATGAAATGTTATCTCAGATCAATAGTTTAGGCTCCAGAGGTCATCAAATGTAAAAATAGCTATTGTTTGGCAAAACGTTCGGAAATAACTTTTTACCTAATAAAGATACGACAATAATCTTGACGCCATCATGTTTGTCTCGTCAACGCGCTTCGAATCATATTAATTTGGACCAGTTTAGGTCAACTTAGAAATTTGACCACAGGTCAAGATCAAGTGGCGACCCAAGTAGGTCATGTTGCATATTGGGAGACGTTTCTCGACGAGACAAACACATTGATGCCGATTTCACTTCTTTATCTGCATTCTATCTAGAGTTATTGACATAAAAAGTGTTGGTGACCTCTGCTGACCTCGGCTGATCCTGTAGGGGTCACTGAACAAAAATGTAACCCGGATCATCAATAATAGCCTATGATAACATGATCCAGAAGGAATTGGACTGATATCATGCGTATCCCCGGAAAACGAAACATTTTAATATTTACCATTGCATTATAATGGAATATATAAATGAATAAATATAATGGAATATATAAAGTCACGAAAATAATCTGACCGGTGACCTGAAGTCACCGATATACAACATCTTAGATATTCGAATTGTAGGTATCTATGACCTGATGAAATCCTGTAAGTTTGAAACCGATCGGCCAAAAACTTGGAGGTGTGGTCACGTGACCTGACCTGAGATGACCTGTGGTCAAGAATTGCACACAATGTGGGTAATTGATGCCCGAGCAGGTGTGCCAAAAAAGACGGCTGAAACGGCGGCGCTGTGCGCCGTACGCCTTTTTTTGTAACGGCAAAAACGGCGCGCCGCCGTTTTTTCGCTATCCTCGAAACACCTTAGGGGGGCGTCTAAACGCCCCACCCCGACACGGCGCGGGTTACCATAGAAAGCAAAAATTATGTAAAAGTGGGGGTCATGCCACCCCCCCCCCCCCGCCACCCCCGTTTCCTACTATGAACCGTATGGCTTTGTAAACCCGCCTGTCGTCTGATAAAATACTCGTACCTGACGCCTGACGTTTGTTTTTCTTGAAGAAGCCCGCGAGTGTGGGCTGCACCGACCGCTTCACCACCGTATCACGGTAACCTACGACATGTACGATAACTCTTGCTTGCAATTGCCGTCCCGTCAGCAGACAGAGAGGACAGCTAGAGGGCCGCACGACAGTTTGACCGCATCCGTAACGTTGACGTGGGATAAACTTATAAACAAAATGCAGCAGATGTTTATCGCCGTCAGTGCGTTATTTTAACGACGACGCACCAAGCAGGCAACTGCTACCAAATGTACTGCTATCAAAGTTTTCCATTATATCTCATAGGACACAATGGAAAAAGGAAAAGGAAGGAAAAGAAAGGTATGCGATACTGCTATAAAGGCAATGCTATATAATAATAATACTTATGACATGCTATAAAAGAAAACGGAAAAAATTGAAGTGACTTCCATATTTTATAAAACTTTTTAAAAAAAATCTAATAATAAATAATAATTTTATATAAGAAGCTTTCATATTTTATAAAAAACTTTTTGTGAAGAAAATTGAAGAGCTCATTTTTAGGGAAACTTCTCACCAAAGTTGGGGGGCGCCACCCCCCCCCCCCCCGTTCAGATGTTGGGGGGGGGGGGGGGGGGGGGCAAGCGCCCCCGCTGCCCCCCCCCCCTGTTCCCGGGCCCCTGACTCTGGGTATGTTCTGAAGTCCATAATATACCCAGTTTGTGACCAAACTTGCATCTCAGTCGAAGCACGCAGCGGCAGCGAACCCCGATCGTTAGCATGACCCGACGGGCTGACCACAAGACGGGGACAAGCCCAGTCCGTTGACTGACTAGTTTACCAGTCTGGGTTAAACAAAGTCGCACTACATAGCTACACTATGGACAGCTGTATCTGGCCACGGACACGGACACGGACACGGACACGGACACGGACAGGCACGGACACGGACACGGACACGGACACGGACACAGACACAGACACAGACACAGACACATACACGGACACGGACACGGACACGGACACGGACATGGACACGGACACGGACACGGACACGGACACGGACACGGACACGGACACGGACACGGACACGGACACGGACACAGACACAGACACAGACACAGACACAGACACGGACACGGACACGGACACGGACACGGACATGGACACGGACACGGACACGGACACGGACACGGACACGGACACGGACACAGACACGGACACAGACACAGACACGGACACGGACACAGACACAGACACGGACACAGACACAGACACATACACAGACACGGACACGGACACGGACACGGACACGGACACAGACACAGACACAGACACAGACACGGACACGGACACGGACACGGACACGGACACGGACACGGACACGGACACGGACACGAGTCCGTTCAGACTGGTACAGCAATGCCTCACACAATACACAATACCCTGAAACGTGATCACTAGTGAACCAACTTACAATATCGCTGGGCTGTTAAGACTGGCATGGAAGACAAGTAAGCCAAATAAACCAGAGACGTCGTCACCACCCGAGCGGTTTCGAGACGTCACATACGAAGTAACGACACCTTCCAGAAGTCATATCACCAAGGCATTATACATATATCCCGCGAAATTTCCGGTATCGATCGGGAATCGAACCGGCAGCCTGCCACTCACCACAGTGTTGTCCTCGCCGTTGCTGCAGAGGGCGGCCGGCTGGCCGACAAGCGGTGAGTGCGGCGGCCCCCGGTCCCCGCCGCCGCCCGTGTCACCACCGCCCGTGTCGAACGGGTCGGCGGTTCGGACTCTCTTGCGGTCGGCCGGGTGGTCAGCGGCGGGCGGCGGCGGAGGCGGCACGCGGAGACGAATGCCACTCACTGGAGGCCGCGAGCCGGTCAGGCCTGCCGGGAGACGGGGCAGAGGTCAGAGGTCAGAGGTCAGAGGTCAGAGGTCAGAGGTCAGGGCAGATGTCAGGTCAGATGTCAGGTCAGATGTCAGGTCAGATGTCAGGTCAGAGGTCAGGTCAGAGGTCAGGTCAGAGGTCAGGTCAGAGGTCAAGTCAGAGGCCAGGTCAGAGGTCAGGTCAGAGGTCAGAGGTCAGAGGTCAGAGGTCAGAGGTCAGAGGTCCGAGGTCAGAGGTCAGAGGTCAGAGCTCAGAAGGCAGAGGTCAGAGGTCAGAGGTCAGAGGTCAGAGGTCAGTGGTCAGATGTCAGAGGTCAGATGTTAGATGTCAGAAGTCAGAGGTCAGAGGCCAGATACAAGAGGTCAGAGTATATACCACGGTTGCCAAAAATTGGAGGTCAAATGAAGGTCAAAAGTTACACACAGATGATCACGTATCACAGCTGTGACCTCTGAGACCCTTGCGACCTTACTGAACAGAGGTCACTTACAGGTCAATCACAGACCAGGGAAGCGTCAGGGGCAGCCATGTGCCGAGATCCCCAGGTGTCTTCTTAGCCTTTGAAACCGGATTGTGACAGTGATCGAGGTGACATAGCCAGTGATGGATTTGTAGTTGCATGACCTGGACCCGGAGAGTAAAAATCCATAGGTGGAGAGTAAAATTGTATTGTTGGGAAAATTAAGATTTTCATTTGTTCAAAAAAGATTTCACCTGGAAAGTAAAAGTTTCTGATTTGTAATACATATTAAATCCTTGTGAGGAAAACTGAATTATATTTTAACTACAATGTCGGGAAGATCAGGCGAAAAGAGAGCAAACTTCCAGAAAAAAAAATGAAGAGATCAAATTCTTTGGACCCAAAAAGTCCAGAAAATGTTCAAAATTCCAAGGTTGGACATAGCAGTAAGACGCGTTGCAACTAATTTCTTCTGCTTACTTCTTTGCGTCTAAGCTTTTTCGTCGATCCAAGTATAAAAAGGCTAAGAAAACAGCTTTTAAGGGACCAAGGTCCCTGGATCCAAGATCCCAAAAGATCCCGGGCTATTTTCTCAGCGTTCTGATACTTAGATTAACAAAAAAACTTACTTGCAAAGAAGTAAGATGGGAGCAATAGTTGCAACACGCCTAAGGGCGTTGTATTGTCCATTGTCACAATCCGGATTCAAAGGTTAACACGCCTGGGGGCATGGCACATGTCTGGTCAGGATGACGTCAGAGGTGACGGGCCGGAGGTACAGTTTGGAGGTTCAAATGTCATAGGTCGGATATTTTTAGTCCGTAGTCATGCGTCACATGCGGCACAGTTTAGAGCTGATTGGTGGCGGCGCCGAGGGCGATGTTGAGAGTGATTACGGGTCAGATCGCAGACGGCACAGCCGCATACATATCTCAGCTCCAACATTGTGAGAACTGAGACACAACAAACAAACAAACAAACAAACAAACAAACAAACAAAGGTACAACCATACTGATCGACTGGTAAGGTACTCTATCATAACTAAGTAACCAACTGTGCTAATTCACTGTCGTACCGCGTCGGTCCGGTTGGGACCTTCTAATTCACTGTCGTATTGCGTCGGTCCGGTTGGGACCTTCTAATTCACTGTCGTACTGCGTCGGTCCGGTTGGGACCTTCTAATTCACTGCCGTACTGCGTCGGTCCGGTTGGGACCTTCTAATTCACTGGCGTACTGCGTCGGTCCGGTTGGGACCTTCTAATTCACTGTCGTACTGCGTCGGTCCGGTTGGGACCTTCTAATTCACTGTCGTACTGCGTCGGTCCGGTTGGGACCTTCTAATTCACTGTCGTATTGCGTCGGTCCGGTTGGGACCTAATTCACTGTCGTATTGCGTCGGTCCGGTTGGGACCTTCTAATTCACTGTCGTACTGCGTCGGTCCGGTTGGGACCTTCTAATTAACTGTCGTACTGCGTCGGTCCGGTTGGGACCTTCTAATTCACTGTCGTATTGCGTCGGTCCGGTTGGGACCTAATTCACTGTCGTATTGCGTCGGTCCGGTTGGGACCTTCTAATTCACTGTCGTACTGCGTCGGTCCGGTTGGGACCTTCTAATTCACTGTCGTACTGCGTCGGTCCGGTTGGGACCTTCTAATTCACTGTCGTACTGCGTCGGTCCGGTTGGGACCTTCTAATTCACTGTCGTACTGCGTCGGTCCGGTTGGGACCTTCTAATTCACTGTCGTACTGCGTCGGTCCGGTTGTGACCTTCTAATTCACTGTGGTACTGCGTCGGTCCGGTTGGGACCTTATAATTCACTGTGGTACTGCGTCGGTCCGGTTGGGACCTAATTCACTGTCGTACTGCGTCGGTCCGGTTGGGACCTTCTAATTCACTGTCGTATTGCGTCGGTCCGGTTGGGACCTAATTCACTGTCGTATTGCGTCGGTCCGGTTGGGACCTTCTAATTCACTGTGGTACTGCGTCGGTCCGGTTGGGACCTTCTAATTCACTGTTGTATTTCGTCGGTCCGGTTGGGACCTTCTAATTCACTGTGGTACTGCGTCGGTCCGGTTGGGACCTTCTAATTCACTGTCGTATTGCGTCGGTCCGGTTGAGACCTAATTCACTGTCGTATTGCGTGTCCAGTTGGGACCCTTGCATGGTTGTGTGCTTGGGAGTGTGTACTGTGTAATCGTTCCAACTGGACACCGCACCACTGTCATCATTTGACTCGAGGAGACACTGCGTAAGGTTCTTTAACAGCACCACCACATGGTGAATGCACTCAGACGAAGATCTGTCGTGTTAGGACGGCGTGGCGAATACGTGTTGTAAAATCAAGGTCCCGGGTTCGAATCCCAGGGCGACCGGTTCGGGGATTGGCTCCCGATGTATCCGTATCCGAACAACAGCGCATGCATACATACATGCCAATACTCGCTGTAAGTGGGTTCGTAACCTGTTGGTGAGTGGCATAAATACACATATAAATATATATAAAAAAAAACATCAATACCACGGTGAACCTCATCCAGATTGATACCCACGTCTAACCATAGAGGCGCAAATCAGGTATGCATTGAATCCTACAGAACACCTATTTACACACTTGCTTCTATGAGGCATAATCAGAAGTATTGTAATTTCAGCATACGTGCAGGGGAGATTTCCTTTGCCCACCCACTGGGAAACCCAAGGGGAATATGAGCAGCAATTTCCGTTAAAAAAACTACTGAAATCGGCTGAAAATGATACATGTCCCAATTCTTAAACACATTCAAGCAACTTTTACCAAAGAAGAGTACTTTTATCAGTTTTTCATCAGTTTTTCATCAGTTTCATCAGTTTCATCAGTTTATCAGTTGCATTAAAGAAGCGAAATTTGATTTGGTTCCAATCTTGTCGAACTTTATGAAGCCTGCCCCCAAGCCAACTTATTTGGGTCTTTCTGGATCGGCCACTTCCTCTGCCCTGAAGCATCTCACGTCCCTCTATTCCCGAAGCTACAGAACAGGCACCACTAGTCATTGGAAGCTACAGAACAGGCACCACTAGTCATTGGAAGCTACAGAACAGGCACCACTAGTCATTGGAAGTTACAGCACAGGCACCACTAGTCATTGGAAGCTAAGAAGAGGCACCACTAGTCATTGGAAGCTACAGAACAGGCACCACTAGTCATTGGAAGCTACAGAACAGGCACCACTAGTCATTGGAAGCTACAGAACAGGCACCACTAGTCATTGGAAGCTACATAACAGGCACCCCTAGTCATTGGAAGTTACAGCAAAGGCACCACTAGTCATTGGAAGCTACATAACAGGCACCACTAGTCATTGGAAGCTACAGAACACAGGCACCACTAGTCATTGGAAGCTACAGAACAGGCACCACTAGTCATTGGAAGCTACAGAACAGGCGCCACTAGTCATTGGAAGCTACAGAACAGGCACCACTAGTCATTGGAAGCTATAGAACAGGCACCCCTAGTCATTGGAAGCTACAGAACAGGCACCCCTAGTCATTGGAAGCTATAGAACAGGCGCCACTAGTCATTGGAAGCTACAGAACAGGCACCACTAGTCATTGGAAGTTACAGCACAGGCACCACTAGTCATTGGAAGCTACAGAACAGGCACCACTAGTGATTGGAAGCTACAGAACACAGGCACCACTAGTCATTGGAAACTAAGAAGAGGCACCACTAGTCATTGGAAGCTACAGAACAGGCACCACTAGTCATTCGAAGCTACAGAACAGGCACCACTAGTCATTGGAAGCTAAGAAGAGGCACCACTAGTCATTGGAAGCTACAGAACAGGCACCACTAGTGATTGGAAGCTACATAACAGGCACCCCTAGTCATTGGAAGCTACAGAACAGGCACCACTAGTAATTGGAAGCTACAGAACAGGCACCACTGTCATTGGAAGCTACAGAACAGGCACCACTAGTCATTGGAAGCTACAGAACAGGCACCACTAGTCATTGGAAGCTCAGAAGAGGCACCACTAGTCATTGGAAGCTACAGAACAGGCACCACTAGTCATTGGAAGCTACAGAACAGACACCACTAGTCATTGGAAGCTAAGAAGAGGCACCACTAGTCATTGGAAGCTACAGAACAGGCACCACTAGTCATTGGCAGCTACATAAAACAGGCACATCTAGTCATTGGAAGCTACAGAACAGGCACCACTAGTCATTTGAAGCTACATAACAGGCACCACTAGTCATTGTCAGCTACAGAAAACAGGCACCACTAGTCATTGGAAGCTACAGAACAGGCACCACTAGTCATTGGAAGCTAAGAAGAGGCACCACTAGTCATTGGAAGCTACAGAACAGGCACCACTAGTCATTGGAAGCTACAGAACAGGCACCACTAGTCATTGGAAGCTAAGAAGAGGCACCACTAGTCATTGGAAGCTACAGAACAGGCACCACTAGTCATTGGAAGCTACAGAACAGGCACCACTAGTCATTGGAAGCTACAGCACAGGCACCACTAGTCATTGGAAGCTACAGAACAGGCACCACTAGTCATTGGAAGCTACATAACAGGCACCACTAGTCATTGGAAGTTACAGCACAGGCACCACTAGTCATTGGAAGCTACAGAACAGGCACCACTAGTCATTGGAAGCTACAGAACAGGCACCACTAGTCATTGGAAGCTACATAACAGGCACCACTAGTCATTGGAAGCTACAGAACAGGCACCACTAGTCATTGGAAGCTACATAACAGGCACCACTAGTCATTGGAAGCTACAGAACAGGCACCACTAGTCATTGGAAGTTACAGAAAACAGGCACCACTAGTCATTGGAAACAACAGAACAGGCACCACTAGTCATTTGAAGCTACAGAACAGGCACCACTAGTCATTTGAAGCTACAGAACAGGCACCACTAGTCATTGGAAGCTACAGAACAGGCACCCCTGGTCATTGGAAGCTACAGAACAGGCACCACTAGTCATTGGAAGCTACAGAACAGACACCACTAGTCATTGGAAGCTACAGAACAGGCACCACTAGTCATTGGAAGCTACAGAACAGGCACCACTAGTCATTGGAAGCTACATAACAGGCACCACTAGTCATTGGAAGCTAAGAAGAGGCACCACTAGTCATTGGAAGCTACAGAACAGGCACCACTAGTCATTGGAAGCTACAGAACAGGCACCACTAGTCATTGGAAGCTACATAACAGGCACCACTAGTCATTGGAAGCTACAGAACAGGCACCACTAGTCATTGGAAGCTACATAACAGGCACCACTAGTCATTGGAAGCTACAGAACAGGCACCACTAGTCATTGGAAGTTACAGAAAACAGGCACCACTAGTCATTGGAAACAACAGAACAGGCACCACTAGTCATTTGAAGCTACAGAACAGGCACCACTAGTCATTTGAAGCTACAGAACAGGCACCACTAGTCATTGGAAGCTACAGAACAGGCACCCCTGGTCATTGGAAGCTACAGAACAGGCACCACTAGTCATTGGAAGCTACAGAACAGACACCACTAGTCATTGGAAGCTACAGAACAGGCACCCCTAGTCATTGGAAGCTACAGAACAGACACCACTAGTCATTGGAAGCTACAGAACAGGCACCACTAGTCATTGGAAGCTACAGAACAGGCACCACTAGTCATTGGAAGCTACAGAACAGACACCACTAGTCATTGGAAGCTACAGAACAGACACCACTAGTCATTGGAAGCCGACGGCAATACGAGAGCTCCATCGCCGCCAGCTCTCTACAGAAAGTTCGCTTCAGTGAGGGAGTTATGCATGAGTTAAGTTCGCTTCAGTGAGGGAGTCCCGCATGAGTTAAGTTCGCTTCAGTGAGGGAGTTCTGCACGAGTTAAGTCCGCTTCAGTGAGGGAGTTCCGCATGAAGTTAAGTCTCAGCCCACATCTAACTTAGACACTTCCGCATCGAAATGTAGTGAATGTTATCAAAATAGCAGACCAGAAATGAATACTCATATGAGTTTGAGATAGGAAAGCTGTTTGTTTTAGCCAGAAAAGGTAATTAATGGTAATGTTACGCCCTGTGGTTGATCAAGTGCCAACAACCGACAAAGAATAATATATTACAATAAGTTGCCGCGATTGACTGAACTTCATAGTGCTTCCAAGCAGGCCCGGTTCAGACGGAAGGCAAGTTGAGATGTGAGATATATACAAACTTGTTAACCACGACCCATATAGTCCATGGCAGAAGTGGGCGCACTCGTCGCTAAAACAAAAGCATCGCGGCCTGAACTGGGCACATTCTGGACAAGGACAGGACCACAACCACCAGAAAAAGTTGGTGCGAAGAGGACAAATCGTAGGTCATAAAGAATCCGGGAAAATCTGCCTATTTCGCTAATTGAAAACAAATCCTTCTTTGTAGTTACTTTGACTTTCTATAAAATTAGAAGTCAGGATCACTATTTTTGTTGAAAAGACTATTATAGCAGGCACTCGACTAGACATAGTTACCCACCTTTGAGCATGAAGCCATCGACTATAAGGGAGTTACCCACCTTTGAGCATGAACCCCTCGACTATGAGGGAGTTACCCACCTTTGAGCATGAAACCCTCGACTATGAGGGAGTTACCTACCTTTCAGATTGAAGCCCTCGACTATGAGGGAGTTACCCACCTTTGAGCGTGAAGCCCTCGACTAGAGGGGAGTTACCCACCTTTGATCATGAGGCCCTCGGCGGTGAGGAAGAGGGAGTCTAGGCCATTCTTCTAGGACGGGAGACGACTATGAGGGAGTTACCCACCTTTGATCATGAGGCCCTCGGCGGTGAGGAAGAGGGAGTCGAGGTCATTCTTCTCCACTTCCACCTCGCCTCTGTACATAAACTCGATGATGCATCGGAGCTCAGCGAACTTGACATCTGCCAGACATCATATCAACGTCAGTACGCCATTATGCCGAACATCATCACATCAGACATCATGTCGGACATCACATCAACACCATCATTCTATCATATCAATATTAGCTCAGAGAACTTGACATTTACCGGACATCATGTCAACATCAGCACATCCGACATCATGCCAGACATCATGCCAACATCACCATGGCATAACATCACATCAACCTCACCACAGCGAACTTGACATCTGCTGGACATCAGCATATCAGGCATCACGCCAACATCACCATGGCATAACATCATATCAACCTCACCACAGCGAACTTGACATCTGCTGGACATCAGCATATCAGGCATCACGCCAACATCACCATGGCATAACATCATATCAACCTCACCACAGCGAACTTGACATCTGCTGGACATCAGCATATCAGGCATCACGCCAACCGTTGGCCAACATCACATCCGACATCATGACAGGCATCATAGCAACGCACTCGCACCAGACATCATGACAAGCAACATCACAACAACATCATCGCATCAGACGCCATAACCAACATCACGCCAAACATCATCACATCAATCCACATTGGTCAGTTGACATGGCGACAAATACTGACTGACACACGTGGCACGTCTGGCACACGCCTGACACATCTGACGCACGTCTGACACATCTGACAGTTACATGCACACTACTGTGTCAGTTGACAGCTCCATGAACACTATGGTGTCAGTTGACAGCTGACATGTACGGCGCCGGTCGCTCAGCGGCTGGGATAGGCATACCATATCCGAAATATCTAACGTACTTTACACACATGAGCAGGTCTGATTTCAGATTCCCTTTCCGCAGACGCGGAATCACTGAGCTGAAGATTGACTTTGCATTCCTGGAATGTGCGATTCCGGAAAGCTTTCATTGAACAGATGCGCCGCGCGGAGTGATGAGCTCACCAGGTTACTAACTGAGCCCCGTTGTGAATAACTGACCTAAATTACGTATAGCATCCATCATCCCCTTACATATCAATCATGGGAAACACAAACCTGACGCAAGACACAAATATAGGGGCGAATGTTTGTAAGATTTTAGTGTTAATACAACACTAACAACACTTTCGGTACGAGTCGCCGAGGAACGACCAGCGGCGGATCCAGAGGGGGGGGGGGGCATGGAGCCATGCCCCCCCCCCCCCCCGAGCCTCGAAGGGGCCAATAGCCCGAGGGGACCCATAGCCGATCGAAGTGAGTCGAAACGAATTTCACTCCGTTTTCGAACAAATCGCTAGTACATTTGCACGCTCTGACCTCCAGAGGGCCCAGTCTGGCTTACATAGGGCCCACTTTGACCTCCAGGACCCATTCTGGCTTGAACAGGGTCAATTTTGGTTTGCAGATGCCCATTTCGGCATGTGCAAGGCATATTTTGTACTAAAAGGGTTCTGGCCTACATTTGTCTTCCAGGTCAAATGGGCCCACCAAGGCTTGAGGGGGCCCACTAAGGCCTGAGGGGCCACCAAGGCCTGAGGGACCCACTAAGGCCTGAGGGGACCCACCAAGGCCAGGGGGCCCAGTTTGCTACGTGGCCCCCTCATTGACTGAATCCTGGATCCGCCACTGGGGCCGATAGATATGAGTCACCGAGGACGTCTGGCACTTGCCTTTCACGACCCCTGTCTGGCCTATCAATGACCACTGACCATATCTCTCTGCCGTCTACACCTTCCCCCGCCCCTCCCAGTCTCCCAGTCTCCCTACCCTCCCTACCCCTCCCTACCCCTCCCTACCCCTTCCTACCCTCCCTACCCTCCCTACCCCTCCCTACCCCTCCCTACCCCTCCCTACCCCTCCCTACCCCTCCCTACCCCTCCCTACCCCTCCCTACCCCTCCCTACCCCTCCCTACCTCTCCCTACCCCTCCCTACCCTCCCTACCCCTCCCTACCCCTCCCTACCCCTCCCTACCCCTCCCTACCCCTCCCTACCCATCCCTACCCCTCCCTACCCCTCCCTACCCCTCCCTACCCCTCCCTACTACCCCTCCCTACTACCCCTCCCTACTACCCCTCCCTACTACCCCTCCCTACTACCCCTCCCTACTCCTCCCTACCCCTCCATACCTTCCATTCCATACCTTCCATACCTTTCATACCCCTCCCCACCCCTCTCACCCACCACTTCACGAATCCTCCCGCAGACGGCTGCAGCTATCTCCGTACACACAAACACACACAAACACACACAAACACACACAAACACACACAAACATACACAAACACACACAAACACACACAAACACATAAACACGCACACTGTACCGTGAACAGTCTACAGACAATGGCGTCGCCACGGTTTCAAAATCAGCAGAGACAAATCCAAGTGCTCAGGTACTTTAATCAACATGGCACCACATTAGGGATGCCTCAAAATGACCCCAGTGTGGTTCAATGCCCCCCCCCCCCCCCACCCCACTCCCCAGGTCCCTGTAGTGCCGACATCCATCACAGGCGTACACAGGGGGGGGGGAGCAAACGGGGCAATCCGCCCCCCCCCCCCGAAGGTCCGTACGTGCCCCCTTTAGTCGAAATTGTTTTATTTTTTTAGGGAAAAGTGTTGAAAATATGCCCCTCTAAAGATATAGTGGGCCAAATCCGGTGATTTTTTTTTTGTGGAGGTACCTTATGCCCCCCCCCCCCGCCCGAACAAAAAAAAATTTCCCTCCTGGAGTCAATCCTGGGTACGCCACTGACGCCCATACACACAGACAAACATACACACACACACACAAACAGAAGGCGAAGGCGAAAGCTCTTGGCGGTGATCCGAAGACTTACCCTTCAGTAGCACGATAAGGTGATCCGAGGACTTACCCTTCAATATCACGATAGGGTGATCTGAGGACTTACCCTTCAGTATCACGATAGGGTGATCTGATGACTTACCCTTCAGTATCACGATAGGGCGATCCGAGGACTTACCCTTCAGTATCACGATGGGGTGCATTTCGGAGTGGTCCTGAAACAGCGCCTTGAAGTATGGCGAACATGCTGAGAGCACCAGCTTGTGCGCCTTCACACTCTGACCCTCGCACGAGAGGGTCACGTCCACGAGAGATTCTGAAACGGCAGCAGGAGCAGATTTCAGTTTCAGTTTCAGTTTCAGTTTCACTTTCACTTTATTCAAGTACGTGAGGCAGTGTCTGCAAAATCATATTTAAGGAGTAAAGATGAATGGTTTTAACCCGCTCTAATATATTAGCAACAGGCAGCAGTGTCCCAATTACAGTTCAAGTTCTAGGTAAAAACAATGTATTGCAGTAAGTTCCAATGGCGTCGTCACGGGCTCAGAATCGCCAGGGACAAATCCAAGTGCACGAGTACTTTAAAGGAAATAGTTCACCTTCGGAATTTTTTTCAGAACACGATTTTATTATATTTTTTAATACAGTTTCTTTTTTTCTTTTCAAAAATGGTCCTACATCGCGCCAATTCAGGACAGAAGGTCGTACATTATTAATGTTATGGTGTGTGTTATTGGTCTGCGCATGCTCAGACCAGTGCTGGCACTCTCAGACGGTACGGTATATCATATATGCGCCGCATTCCTTCGCCAAAAAGTCAAATATCTTCGGCTGGAGAATCTTTTCAGCCAAGAAAAAGAAGACGCTGTTAAACACGGGTAGCCCATTCATATGGAAGCCTTGCTCATAATGCAATCACGACGAAAGTAAGACATTCTGATATTGAAGTAAATGGAGTTACTCAAATGCTGTACAAGTGACATAAATGCCATAACGTGCTGCCACGAATACCTTCCCATTAAAACTTTGAACCCTTTGTACCT
Source organism: Chirona hameri (assembly GCA_036785665.1). Taxonomy (NCBI): domain Eukaryota; kingdom Metazoa; phylum Arthropoda; class Thecostraca; order Balanomorpha; family Balanidae; genus Chirona; species Chirona hameri. Next base: position 6,708 of record JAXIVJ010013253.1, on the reverse strand, counting down.
CGCATACGGTTGTTACCACTTTACCTAAATTACCACATGGATATGCAGCTTTTTCATGCAAACGCATACCTTAACCAATGAATGAATCCGGCGTCAACCACGCGTAACGAGGCCTCTACAAAAATATTGCGTCATAGAGGCGTTACTATTATATGCTGCAACGACAGGAGACTTACACGAAATACTCGCATACAAAAGCAGAAGTAAGGATGCCGTCCAACCAAAATATATCAAGGAACATATATGTCGTTAAATAACTTTCCTCAGTTTAAAGCTCAACATGACAAAAAAAACTATCATAACGAAAATCTAGAATGAGAAAAATGTAACTCCACCATTTTACCCTCAAATTAAGACAAGGGAACGTCAAATTAAAACAAAGGAACTTCAAATTAAAACAAGGGGGAATTCAAATTAAAACGAGAACTTCAAATTAAAACGAGGGAACTTCAAATTAAAACCAGGGAACTTCAAATTAAAAACAGGGAACTTCAAATTCAAACCACGGAACTTCAAATTAACTTCAAATTAAAACGAGGGAACTTCAAATAAAAATAAAATAAATTAAAATTAAAATGCAATGATAACGTGAATTGTGCAGTGGCCGATGTAGTCCACAACTTTGATCAACTATTGAAGTTTCTTATGAAATTATAGGAAACATTTACATTCGACTCGGCACGGCCCGGCCCGGCTCGACACAGCCGTACGGACGCTTTTTGAAAGACGGTAACTTTGGAACTGACGAACCGATTGCAGTCGGGTCTCTATCATTTGATAGCCCTATCAAATCAATATTACCATTGGCATATGGCATTCGAATATGGGTGGTAGTGCTGCGCGTGGCTCGTGCGAAAGCGGGGCATGTCAGACCCTGGAGGATACCCTAACAATGTATGATGATGAAACAAGTTTATCAATCTGGACCGGGTTTGGCGTACGTTAAAGGAATGTTTCACTTTTGTATTGGTTTTGAACTGAGATAGATTATCTTTTTTGAACTGAGATAGATTATCTTTGGCCGTTATTAAAATGTCGAAAATACTAAGGTCATTTTCCCCAAAACTTAACCGTTTTTAAGCAATTTAATTTCCCATTTGCAAAATGGGGTCTAGGCTAGTGCCACCGCCGATTGGCTGACAGCAGCCACTTTGTCAGCCAATCCCACTTTGTCAGCCAATCAGCGGCGGTCTATAGCTCAATAATGACGTCATCATCCCAAATTTAAAACCTTAATTTGTATAAAGTTAAGTGACTTTTCGAGATAAAAATATCACCATCGTTTTCAGTACCACCTACTTCATATTTTCGACTACAACCAGCGTATATTTGACAACTTTCAAAAAGGTAAAACATTCCCTTTAAGAGGCAATGATTCCCCATATGTTCCGTAGTAAATTTACATTTATATTTCAGCGCATGTGAGCACGTGATAGAAATGATGGTGCCCGGTCACACCCCCATGACGTATCGTAGAAACCACTGGCGGCCAATAAAGGTGACATTTGGTGTGCTGCTTCCGAGTAACATACAAGCAATATTCCGCATGATGAATCGGAAATACATCGGTATGTTCGCACGTGCGGCACCCTATTTTATGTCTCAGAGACTACTGGGTCTACTGAGTTGAAATGTTGGATTCAGACTACGACATGATTAAGCACCGCTTAGCAAGTTAGCACGTGTCGTGGTCCTAACCAAAATGCACTTGCGCACAAGCGCGCTTACGGACCCTGATTTTATAGATCAAAATTACTGGACCAATTGCGCCGAAATTTGGAGTGCATGTCACATCGTGCGCACACACAATAGAATAAGAGCATGACGTGCGCACGTGCGGATAGGTTTCCGGTTCATCGTTTGAAATTTTGTTACCTAATGCTCTCGCTAGTCTTTCCGTGGTATATGGGAAAAATATGATTATGAGCGGCCCGATCCGGCCCGGCCCGGCCCGTGGCGACGCTTTTGAGAAGCTCATATCTCTGCAACCGCACGTCTGATTGACAAGCTGACTTCTTTGCTTAGCAGCCCCATCTAACCTACCCTGTTTAAGACCAGTGCCGATTCATGTGGGTGGCTACCACTGCGCGTGGGGCGTGCCGCGTGAGGGGTGTTGACAAGTATTTTCTCGCAATAACTCCGCAACGGCTGGGCAGATTATGTGCAAATTTGGTGTGTGGTTAGGGACCCCTCAGCCGCCACTTTCACACAACTCAGGGGTGGGGTGACTGCACGTGCGCACGTGCACACCCCTATTCTATAGCTCAGGAACGGCTGAGCCGATTGTGTTCAAATTTGGTGTGTGGTTAGGGACCTCTTTTCCGCCAGTTTCCCACAAGTCAGGGGTGGGTGCCTCTGCGCGTGCACACGGGCACACCCCTATTATATATCTCTGGAACGGCTGAGCCGATTGTGTTCAAATTTGGTGTGTGGTTAGGGACATCTCAGTCCCACTTTCCACAAGTCGAAGGTGGGTGCCTCTGCACGTGCGCACGTGCGCACCCTTTTTTGTATCTCAGAAACTATTTTCCCGATCGAGTTGAAATTCCCCATACAATTCCTTCGCGCTCGCTCGTTCATCGCCAACTACGGCGCCCCACTGGTATGCTAGTCGGAACTAGCACACCAAATGTCATCTTTATCGGCCCAGTAGTTTCTGCGATGCCTACATCATGGGGTGTGATCGGGCGCCTGATTTCTTGCACGTGTTCACGTGCGCTGAAGTATAAAGCTCAATTGACTATTACACAAAGGCTGAAACACAGTCTTTACGCAGCTGTTTTTTTTTATTTTTAATAAGTCTTTAATTAGCTTTCAACTCAAAATCAGATATATTTTGCAATGCTACACAAGAATGGCACCAGTGACGTCATTAACGAAGCTTGCTACGGGACTTGGGTATACTAAGCGGGAATATGGCCTTTGACGATACCCGCTTCTCAGCATACAATCAGGAACAACTCGCCACAATGGTTAAATGCGCCGAGAATCATGACAATGACTTTGTAAACAAATCGCCGACGCTAAATAGGTCGCCGTCGATGTGCATCGATGAGCTTCCGATTTAATTGCCAGTTTTTGTGTTATTGTTTGTTAGTTTTTTGGGGATTTGTTTTAATGATAATATAAAGCATAGTGTTATATACAGCCACAGACAAATTATACAAAACTCCTAATGAATCAATTTCCAAAAATTGAGGGTCGCAACCACTAACTATGCTGCCGTTGATGTGCATCGATGAGCTTCCGATTTAATTGCTACTTTTTCTAATCGCTGTTAATTTTAGAGGATCGCCGGGCATATAATCACAACAAGCAGAACGCACAATATATTTTCCACTCCATTGCGTAAAAAAGCAATACGGGAAAAGCCCGCAGTTTGATGAGGACCAAAAGTACTTGCAAGTACCGGTCGTTAAAAGTGTGGAACGCTTATCAACTATAACTTGAAATATCTTTCGGTAGGAAAGTTTTCATGCAAAATGTGATGAATTTACAATATATTTTGGTCTCGTCTGGCGATTTCAAGTGCTAACTCATTTTTGTGGGAAAAGGTAATGATTTCCCTTTCAACTCATCTTACACTCAATATCCGTGTAAAACCACGCACAGGTGATAACAGGCATATCAATTACAAAACAGCCTATAACAGCCTAAAATAGCCTAAACAGCCTAAAAATAGCCCAAAACAGCCTATAACAGCCTAAAATAGCCCAAAACAGACTACAGCAGACAACAGCCTAAAGCAGACTACAACAGCCCGTTGTCCTTGGTTATCCCTCCCAGTAACGTCATTGATCCAATGACGTCATTTATGGCCACTGACCTGCCTGGAGGAGGTTGCCGAATACGTCCACCAGGTGGTTGGTGTGGTTGTTCCATTTTAAACTAAACTGTTCCGTTCCCATCATCTGAAAACGCACGCAGAAGTCCGGGTCAGTCGTCAAGTCATTTGTATTTGCATTCGGCGGTCATTCGAAACAAACAACCAAATAAGACTAACAACAACAACCCAATACACAACCAAACTAAGCGAAAATAAGGCAGTGTGATAAAATAACAAACTCAGGTTACTATCTTTATTCAGAAAAAGGAAAGAAACAAATTGACGCAATAAAAAGAAAGCACTTAGTCTTCAGAGAAGCTGTTTAAGTAGTCAGTGTTCAAATCGGACATTGGAATAATCACGCTTCAATTACTATATATGATAAAATAGGCTTAAAAGCCGACGCATTGCACGTTTTTATGTGGAGATCAGCATGGCCGAAATGTTCGCAGAGCCGAAGAAGGGAATTGTGATAGGTGCATTGCATATGAGATACTCCTGTTGTTATTATCGTTATTATCGTTATTATCGAGAGGCAGCCACGCTGAAGCTTTGCCCGTTGTTTTGCGTGAAATCACTAAATACATTTATCATCCCACCTGAGACAAAAACAATACACCAAAAATGATGCCAGGGTCACTAACTGGCAGATAACATATGTGTTTCTTGTTTCCAGGTAAGTTTGAATTCAGGTATGAGTAAAACTAAATAAACCATTCCAGGTTGAAGTCCGGGAACCCCCGAATCCTAATGAAGATGGCGGTTGGACCGTTTTTACCTCGGTTAGCCATTTTGAAATCGTGCGTAAACAACCCTTTGCCGCTCCTCGCCGCTCCCCGGCCCGCGCAACGCGGTCCCATTTGCGCGTGCCCGCCCAAAACTCCGCCCACTTGTGACGTCAGCAGCACCGGGGACGGCCCACGCGTGGGGCCCGCGCCGCCTCCGCCGACGCGCTGTCAGAGGTTGTACTGCGCGCTGGCGCACGGCCAGTCGTGCAGAGAGTGTACCGGAGATCATGACGCTGGCTGCGCCGCCGCGGCCGGGCGAGCCAGGGAGTTTAGAGAAGCGGTTGTGCGCGGTTATTCGGGTTTGACGGGTGTCGGTAGAGGCTGGAAAGTTATGTCTTGAGCGGGACATAAGTTTGAGCGGGACATCCTGCCTCACGTCCACGTCCACGTCCACGTCCACGTCCACGTCACGTCGTCTTCCACGTCGGCCACGTCACGCCACGGAGAGCAGCCAAGGGGTGTTATGGTGGCTAAAGCATCCCCGTTGCGGCTCAGAGGGGCCCATCTCGGGTCTGAAAGGGGCCCATCATGGACTCAGAAAGGGCCCATTTCAGGCTGATAAAACCTAATTTAGCCTCAGAACCAGTGTGAGTGGTCTCAAATGGAATGGAACTAAACAAATTCATGTTTTTTTTTGTTGGGGGGGGGGGGGCATTACCGTGCCAAGGGGCCCACTTCGGCTAACCCCGCCCGTCGCAGAATCCTGTCTGCGCCCCTGCTGATGTCACACGTGTCCAATACTCTGGAGGATCCGGGGAACATGGCCTTCTCCACCAGAAAACGCCTCATTGACTGACAAAATACACCTATCCTGCTGATATAAAATAAAATCTAAGCAACTTCTGCCAAGAAAATGTGTTTTACATCAGCTATTCATGCATATGGAAGCGAAATACGATGAGTTTTCAGACTGCGTGTAACATCTCTATTGGCATTTGCCCCTCCTCCCCTACTCCCCCCCCCCGCCACCACCAACTTTTTGCCGTTCTAGAACCTCCCTTGGCGCCTGTTTTGCCCTAGCGTGGACCAGTCACTGGATGACATTCCACATAGATGACATCCAAGCGGCACTCACTCAGACCACAGTTAGAGTCACTCAGTCACTCAGTCACTCAGTCACTCAGTCACTCAGTCACTAGATGACATTCCACATAGATGACATCCAAGCGGCACTCACTCAGACCACAGTTAGAGTCACTCAGTCACTCAGTCACTCAGTCACTCAGTCACTAGATGACATTCCACATAGATGACATCCAAGCGGCACTCACTCAGACCACAGTTAGAGTCATGAGCCATGGACTACAGTCACGACCGTGTCACGTGTCACGTGTACCAAACCTGAGCTACAGTCACGACCGTGTCACGTGTCACGTGTACCAAACTGAGCTACAGTCACGACCGTGTCACGTGTCACGTGTACCAAACTGAGCTACAGTCACGACCGTGTCACGTGTCACGTGTACCAAACTGAGCTACAGTCACGACCGTGTCACGTGTCACGTGTACCAAACTGAGCTACAGTCACGACCGTGTCACGTGTCACGTGTACCAAACTGAGCTACAGCCACGACCGTGTCACGTGTCACGTATACCAAACTGAGCTACAGTCACGACCGTGTCACGTGTCACGTGTACCAAACTGAGCTACAGTCACGACCGTGTCACGTGTCACGTGTACCAAACTGAGCTACAGTCACGACCGTGTCACGTGTCACGTGTACCAAACTGAGCTACAGTCACGACCGTGTCACGTGTCACGTATACCAAACTGAGCTACAGTCACGACCGTGTCACGTGTCACGTGTACCAAACTGAGCTACAGTCACGACCGTGTCACGTGTCACGTGTACCAAACTGAGCTACAGTTCACGACCGTGTCACGTGTCACGTGTACCAAACTGAGCTACAGTCACGACCGTGTCAGCGTGTCACGTATACCAAACTGAGCTACAGTCACGACCGTGTCACGTGTCACGTGTACCAAACTGAGGCTACAGTCACGACCGTGTCACGTGTCACGTGTACCAAACTGAGCTACAGTCACGACCGTGTCACGTGTCACGTGTACCAAACTGAGCTACAGTCATGACC
>JAXIVJ010013252.1:0-37796 GCA_036785665.1 Chirona hameri | reverse complement strand
GCTTGCCATAGGTAATCGGCTAAAAGGTATCGGGATATCAGCTTGCAATATGCAATGCATATTATCAGAGCTGATAATGCAAGCTCTTGCAATCAGCTTTATTGCCAGTTTTCCATCGACACATTTCGTCATTGCGTTGCCCTGGAGTTTCAATATCCCACAAACCGAGCCAGGTAACTACTGTCGTTTCCATGTAGATGCGTACCCCTCTAGTTTGTTTTAAATAAATGCAGTCCGAACTTTTTGAATGGATGGATTTACGAGGTCAGGACCCGCGCTAAGCAGAGCTTGTTGCGCAGGACCATGACCCCAACCATCCCATCGCGCAATTCCTGGCAGCCGGCAGAATTTAGAAGCGAATGTTTTACGTGCCCGACATACCTGGACACGGTCCGCCCCGCTCTCTGACGTCACCTGACCTTGAGTGCGACCGCTGCCACCGGCCGCAGGCCATCCCAGTCAGGAGCAAATAGCGAGCGCCGAAGCGACTCGAACCCGGGATGCCACTACTTTTGACCACAAGTAAAATATCGAGTGACGAAATTTTCAGTTCTCATTTGGCCCTTCCATTTGTACTCAGGTGGTACACAACTGTGTTTTCCTGTCAGTTTGTAGTGGAGGGGTAGGCAGTACCGCAGCGCACCATCCGGTCTGAACTGGAGAGGTAGGCTGTACCGCAGCACACTATTGCTGAGCCCAGCACGATGCACCGTGACGGTAGGCTGCAACACACCATTGTTGTGCCCAGAAGTGTGACCTGATGTGATAGGCTGTACCGCAATATATGCCTGTTGTCCTAACAGCCTGCATATTGAATCGGCAGGCTGTACCACACTGCAGCATTGTTTTCATTAGCCTTTTCATTAGAGTTTTCAATAGCCTGACCTGGAGTGGTAGGCTGCGCCGCAATATAGCACTGCCGTCAAGGCCGGATCAAGCCGGCCGTTGGGGGGGGGGGGGGCAACCAGTTTGAGCGGACCTTACCTAGGTACCCCCCAATTTCCCAATTTCTCCCCGGATTTTGGACCACTTTATTTTGCAACCACACGACTTTTAATGATTTATAAACAAAATCGACCTTTGGGACATCGAAAAAGCTGTACCTATGTTTTCGTTCCAGACTGCAAGGAAAAAAACATGAAAAATGTGTGCTGAATCAAGCCGGCTTTGCCCTTAAAATGAATGTTTCACCTTTTCATTGGTTTTGAACTGAGATAGCCATTCTCTTTGGTCGTTATTTAAATGTCGAAAATACTAAGGTCATTTTCCCCAAAACTTAGCCGATTTTAAGCAATTTAATTTCCCATTTCCAAAATGGGGTCTAAGCTAGTGTCGCCGCTGATTGGCTGACAGCCACTTTGTCAGCCAATCCCACTTTGTCAGCCAATCAGCGGCGGTCTATAGCTCAATAATGACGTCATCATCCCAAATTTAAAACCTTAATTTGTATAAAGTTAAGTGACTTTTCGAGAGAGAAAAACATCACAATCATTTTCAGCAGCCCTTACTTCATATTTTCGACTACAATCAGCGTATATTTGACAACTTTAAAAAAGGTGAAACATTCCCTTTAAGAGCAAGGACGGATCCATCCGTTCGTCTTCGGGTCGACTACTTTTTGCTACAAGGTTCAACGACCCTTGCCAAAAAAAACAAGAGTATCTTAGATTTGAATCTTTTTGTGGTCAAGGAAAAACTGTTAGTGGAAAGAAGCTAACATAGACATTTAAAAACAGAACTTGGAGCATCAAATAAATGGTAGTTTTCTTCAGAATTTCCAGCTCCGAATCTCGGATAGTAAACCTAGGGGAGAGTCCGACCGGAAAAATGAATACGCATTTCGCTGCACAAATGTTTGTCGTTATCTGTTGCGCTCCGATAAAAAGAGCTAAAGGCGAGGACGTCTAACACGATCGAACCAGTCGCACTTCCGCCATTCAAAACAATAATACAGATGACCCGATCATTGCGTCAAATTCAATACGCATTTCAAGAGACTTTAGCTGCCCATCTATGCACCGCATACGGATAGGATGATCAACTTCCGTTGCCAGGTTCTTGAAAAAATATGTCCCTGCTGCCGGACCTCGAGGCCATTTGCGCATCTCGGCGGGCATAGATACGACACACGCAGACGAAGTAACCGATACCTACTACGGTGAACGCTGCCTTTCTCATATTACTGCCATACAGTCTATGGCAAAACCTCTCAGAACATGCAGGGTTGCTTACCTGCGGCAGCCAGCCAGGCAGCGGTAGCCTGAAATAATATAGCTGGCGACTTTCCGATCGCGCAAAGAAGTCAACGACTTCGCTGACGGATGACATTAGTTCTCAGCCGGCTTCGCACATGATCAGCGTCTACATCCGGAGCTCGGTCATTGTCGCTCGGAGAGAGGATAGAGTCCTTCTCCACCTTACTGAACACCCTCTCCGCCTCCGCCGTTGTAACCGGAAGGACGGCAAGGACCTACGGGAAAAAGGATGGATTTTGACCGACTGTTCCATTGTAGGTTTGCTTGACCGAAATGGTGCTGGGTAGAAATAATGAAATAAGGACACCTGTAAACGTGATAATTATTAAACTGATAAATTACCCCTCGCCCTGGTGGGGGTAATTTCCCCCCCCCCCCAGAGGTTTTTCTAGAATACCGAAAAACAACGGCGCGCATCGCCGCCAAATTTTGCCGAACTTGCCCAAATTTTGCCACATTTGCCCAGTACCGTTCTAAAAACGCAAATTTAGCATGTATTACACTTCACGTCTTGGGGCGGGGGGGGGGGGGCATAGTTCCCCTTGAACAGTCTTGGGGGGGGGGCATGGTTCCGCCCCCCCCCCCCCTGCATCCGCCTATGGGGGGGGGGCAAGGGGCCGTACCCCCAACCGTGGTTGGGTATGGAAGCCCAACCACCCGAGTGAACCAGGTGAGCTATACGTACCGTTTTGGCTTTGATAGAAAACATAGGTACCTTTCTACTTCATTTTTATTTTATTTTAAATATGATTCGGAGTAGACTGCCTCTTCATGACAATGTCCTAATCGCCAGTACCGAATAATTCAAAGTTTGAACTTAAAACTTTCCCCGCGTAGAGCGCAGCACGCTTCGATTTAGTACTGCTACTGCTATTCGCACCATCCGCACCACATTTAGCGATGTGACTCTTGTGCTTCCAATTGCTCCCAAATGAAGGTATTTATGCAACACGAACTACGGAATGGGCGCTTTTGTTTCGGAAATTCAGTCTTTTTCGTTTGTTTTAGTTTTCTTGTCTAGAAAATTCGACATTTTAAGCTTTTTGAGGAAACATTCAGACCAAAGAATTAATAATTAGGTGGTAGCTTTCGTTTTGGGGGAGGCAAAAGACATGACAAAGACAAAAGACAAAAGACCCCCCCCCCCCCTTCCAGGCTTTTGGGGGGCCGTGGCCGGATTGGCACCCCCTGGATTCGCCAGTGACTGCAGTGTCCAGCAGTCTGAACTGGAGTTGTATACTGCACCGCAATGCACCTTTGCCCGCCGGCCTGCACTGTAGTGGTAGGCTGTACAGTAATACACCCCTCTTCACTGTTGTGTATACGGGTAGGCAGAGGCGACGCCACCGGGGGGGGGGGGGGGGGGGGGCTGTCCCCCAGGATCGCTCCACCAGAGTCCCCCCCCCCCCAGATACGCAGGATTTTTACACTAGCCCTATGGGGCTGCCCCCCCCCCCCCACTCCCCCCAACCCCTGACTGGCCCACCCCACTCAAAATTGTATGGCAACGCCACGGCGGGTAGGTAACTATTGTTTTTATATTGGTTCAAACTATTTGTTTAAAGGGGAGTGTTTACAGGGGGAGTGTGAACATGTTCCGATATAGTGAGAGCCAAGCTGTATACATTGGCCACGGTGACATGCAACGGTTGCGCAGTTTTATCTACGGGGTCTTTCTCTAGAAGAGCACTTTTTAATTTGCTTATTTAGGGCATGTACAGGTCACTGCAAAAGTAATGGTAGGTTACGCAGCGGCCGCAGGAATGCAGTGTGGTCCCAGACAGTCTCGTTACCGATTGCATGACTGAGTGGTACAGACTATAGGCTGCAAAGCTGATCAACCGCGGAGACTGGGAGCCGCAGGGGTTCAGTGGAACTCAGTGTCCCAAAATGTGTTGATTTGGGTGGGACACTGTACCTTCCATTACTTTTGCAGTGACCTGTACAACGGATTATTATAGGTAACATCGGTATTATCTGGTCAAGTACAACTGGACATTTTAGTATTTAGACATTTTAAACGTCGTCTGTCGTATACGGACATGCTTTTCGAAACATTGCTATCCAATGTCAAACTCGATTTCGTCGGATTTGGCGGTGATAATTTTGTGCATATCAGGACTGTGTTTTGTGCTTCCGATTCAGATTGATGTATTGCGGCTCCGTCCTCGCTGATCCGAGGCTTTTCAGTTGCCAATGTCACAATAGGGAATAGTATAGGAGAGTGGTACACGCGCGAACATAATCATTCAGAGCATACGATTCGATCATTCTCGGTTGGATCCGAGCATATCACCAGATCGGCTTTGAAGCTTGACATCCGCATGGTGTACTGCATAGCTGTAGGCAGATTGTTGTACAGTTTGTCACCTCTATAGACAAGCCTGCGTTTCCCTGTCTCACTTCTAACTCTTGGCAAACGTAGTTGCCCGATCTGCCGAGTTCTCTGGCCGTGCTCTACGCGTTCAAACATCTGTCGCAGGATCTCGGGTTCGTCAAAACGCAGTATCGATTTCGTTAAAGTCATTTTACTCGTGGACGTTGATTGCCAGTGGTTGTTTACTCATTTCCACCGAACTGCTTCCTCGGCTTAGCCAGCTGAGACTCGAAGGGAGCAGGTGCACACAGGCCTTTACCCGGCAGCGCAGGTGCCGCACAGCTCTGCTCACTTCCTCCTCCTCGACTGACTCAGCAAGGGCCCCCACCGTCGCCTTCAGGTCCTTCAGTGATGGTAGTGGTGTCTTCCGTAGGTCGGCCATAGCGACGACCCAGAACCAGTAGTCCAAGGGCGAGAGGTCGGGACTCTTGGCGGGCCAGGGATGGGGAGTGTATTTTCACTTAGCGTGCGTTTGCGTGCTGCGTGTGTGAGGACGCACATGTGTATGCGTGTGGGTGTCAGAGTACGTATGATATTGTGGTGGGAGGGGAGGGAAATAATTTTGATTGCAGCATTAAGTGGGCTGTAGTTATAAAACGTGCTGCGTGTGCGTGCTGCGTGTGTGAGGACGCACATGTGTATGCGTGTGGGCGTCAGAGTACGTATGATATTGTGGTGGGAGGGGAGGGAAATAATTTTGATTGCAGCATTAAGTGGGCTGTAGTTATAAAACCAACAACAAATAAAGCACTAAATAATAAGCAACAAAAGTATATAGTTGCAACTGCAAGGCTTGCAGCCGGTGAAATGAAACTTAAGTTGCCATGCAATATCATCTAGCAGTCATGAAAATGTACTACTCTGTGGCGGAAATGAAAATATATAATAGAACCCAACTGCGCTGTAGGTATATGAGCCCTGCCATTGACAGTAATAGACTCCATGTTAGGACGTCAGCGGAACATTCTGCCATCAGTTGGTGGTCGAAAAGCTCTGTGCTTTTCTGCCAGATGATGGACGCTTGGAAGGGAACGGCACGTGGTCAGGGGTTGTATTACATATAAAGATCAGACGACGAACGCAGGCACCGACACGGCACTGAAGCCGCTCCGCTGCACACTGCACAGTCTGCAAACGTTCCGTATTCACCTCAACACTCAGATGATATACGGAAACGTATTTAGTCCTGCATCAATCTCAGCAGACGGTCTCAAGCTTTCTGTGGATCTGTTATCTGAGCTGTCTGAGCCAATTCCAAAAAAATGCAACCGCCTTGTAGGTACTATAATGATCCCCTCGCACTATCTAAGCTTGGCATGAGTATACTGGGTACTATAATGATCCCCTCGCACTATCTAAGCATGGCATGAGTATACTTGGTACTATAATGATCCCCTCGCACTATCTAAGCATGGCATGAGTATACTTGGTACTATAATGATCCCCTCGCACTATCTAAGCTTGGCATGAGTATACTGGGTACTATAATGATCCCCTCACACTATCTAAGCTTGGCGTGAGTATACTTGGTACTATAATGATCCCCTCGCACTATCTAAGCATGGCATGAGTATACTTGGTACTATAATGATTCCCTCGCACTATCTAAGCATGGCATGAGTATACTTGGTACTATAATGATCCCCTCGCACTATCTAAGCATGGCATGAGTATACTTGGTACTATAATGATCCCCTCGCACTATCTAAGCCTGACATGAGTATACTTGGTACTATAATGATCCCCTTGCACTATCTAAGCTTGGCATGAGTATACTTGGTACTATAATGGTCCCCTCGCACTATCTAAGCATGGCATGAGTATACTTGGTACTATAATGATCCCCTCGCACTATCTAAGCCTGGCATGAGTATACTTGGTACTATAATGGTCCCCTCGCACTATCTAAGCTTGGCATGAGTATACTTGGTACTATAATGATCCCCTCGCACTATCTAAGCCTGGCATGAGTATACTGGGTGCTATAATGATCCCCTCGCACTATCTAAGCTTGGCATGAGTATACTTGGTACTATAATGATCCCCTCGCACTATCTAAGCTTGGCATGAGTATACTTGGTACTATAATGATCCCCTCGCACTATCTAAGCATGGCATGAGTATACTTGGTACTATAATGATCCCCTCGCACTATCTAAGCATGGCATGAGTATACTTGGTACTATAATGATCCCCTCGCACTATCTAAGCTTGGCATGAGTATACTGGGTACTATAATGATCCCCTCGCACTATCTAAGCCTGGCATGAGTATACTTGGTACTATAATGGTCCCCTCGCACTATCTAAGCTTGGCATGAGTATACTTGGTACTATAATGATCCCCTCGCACTATCTAAGCCTGGCATGAGTATACTGGGTACTATAATGATCCCCTCGCACTATCTAAGCTTGGCATGAGTATACTTGGTACTATTATGATCCCCTCGCACTATCTAAGCATGGCATGAGTATACTGGGTACTATAATGATCCCCTCGCACTATCTAAGCTTGGCATGAGTATACTGGGTACTATAATGATCCCCTCACACTATCTAAGCTTGGCGTGAGTATACTTGGTACTATAATGATCCCCTCGCACTATCTAAGCATGGCATGAGTATACTTGGTACTATAATGATCCCCTCGCACTATATAAGCGTGGCATGAGTATACTTGGTACTATAATGATCCCCTCGCACTATCTAAGCATGGCATGAGTATACTGGGTACTATAATGATTCCCTCGCACTATCTAAGCTTGGCGTGAGTATACTTGGTACTATAATGATCCCCTCGCACTATCTAAGCATGGCATGAGTATACTTGGTACTATAATGATCCCCTCGCACTATATAAGCCTGGCATGAGTATACTTGGTACTATAATGATCCCCTCGCACTATCTAAGCTTGGCATGAGTATACTTGGTACTATAATGATTCCCTCGCACTATCTAAGCTTGGCATGAGTATACTTGGTACTATAATGATCCCCTCGCACTATATAAGCCTGGCATGAGTATACTTGGTACTATAATGATCCCCTCACACTATCTAATCTTGGCATGAGTATACTGGGTACTATAATGATCCCCTCGCACTATCTAAGCATGGCATGAGTATACTTGGTACTATAATGATCCCCTCGCACTATATAAGCCTGGCATGAGTATACTTGGTACTATAATGATCCCCTCACACTATCTAAGCTTGGCATGAGTATACTTGGTACTATAATGATCCCCTCGCACTATATAAGCCTGGCATGAGTATACTTGGTACTATAATGATCCCCTCGCACTATCTAAGCTTGGCATGAGTATACTGGGTACTATAATGATCCCCTCGCACTATCTAAGCATGGCATGAGTATACTTGGTACTATAATGGTCCCCTCGCACTATCTAAGCTTGGCATAAGTATACTTGGTACTATAATGATCCCCTCGCACTATCTAAGCCTGGCATGAGTATACTTGGTACTATAATGATCCCCTCGCACTATCTGAGCTTGGCATACTGAGTACTATAATGATCCCCTCGCACTATCTAAGCCTGGCATACTGAGTACTATAATGATCCCCTTGCACTATCTAAGCCTGGCATGAGTATACTTGGTACTATAATGGTCCCCTCGCACTATCTAAGCTTGGCATGAGTATACTTGGTACTATAATGATCCCCTCGCACTATCTAAGCTTGGCATGAGTATACTTGGTACTATAATGATCCCCTCGCACTATCTAAGCTTGGCATGAGTATACTGGGTACTATAATGATCCCCTCACACTATCTAAGCTTGGCGTGAGTATACTTGGTACTATAATGATCCCCTCGCACTATCTAAGCATGGCATGAGTATACTTGGTACTATAATGATCCCCTCGCACTATCTAAGCATGGCATGAGTATACTTGGTACTATAATGATCCCCTCGCACTATCTAAGCTTGGCGTGAGTATACTAGGTACTATAATGGTCCCCTCGCACTATCTAAGCTTGGCATGAGTATACTTGGTACTATAATGATTCCCTCGCACTATCTAAGCTTGGCGTGAGTATACTTGGTACTATAATGATCCCCTCGCACTATCTAAGCTTGGCGTGAGTATACTAGGTACTATAATGGTCCCCTCGCACTATCTAAGCATGGCATGAGTATACTTGGTACTATAATGATCCCCTCGCACTATCTAAGCCTGGCATGAGTATACTGGGTACTATAACGATTCCCTCGCACTATCTAAGCTTGGCATACTGAGTACTATAATGATCCCCTCGCACTATCTAAGCCTGGCATGAGTATACTTGGTACTATAATGGTCCCCTCGCACTATCTAAGCTTGGCGTGAGTATACTTGGTACTATAATGATCCCCTCGCACTATCTAAGCTTGGCGTGAGTATACTAGGTACTATAATGGTCCCCTCGCACTATCTAAGCATGGCATGAGTATACTTGGTACTATAATGATCCCCTCGCACTATCTAAGCCTGGCATGAGTATACTGGGTACTATAACGACTCCCTCGCACTATCTAAGCTTGGCATGAGTATACTGGGTACTATAATGATCCCCTCACACTATCTAAGCTTGGCGTGAGTATACTTGGTACTATAATGGTCCCCTCGCACTATCTAAGCTTGGCATGAGTATACTTAGTACTATAATGATCCCCTCGCACTATATAAGCATGGCATGAGTATACTTGGTACTATAATGATCCCCTCGCACTATCTAAGCCTGGCATGAGTATACTTGGTACTATAATGATCCCCTCGCACTAGCTAAGCTTGGCATGAGTATACTTGGTACTATAATGGTCCCCTCGCACTATCTAAGCTTGGCATGAGTATACTTGGTACTATAATGATCCCCTCGCACTATCTAAGCTTGGCATACTGAGTACTATAATGATCCCCTCGCACTATCTAAGCCTGGCATACTGAGTACTATAATGATCCCCTCGCACTATCTAAGCCTGGCATGAGTATACTTGGTACTATAATGATCCCCTCGCACTATCTAAGCCTGGCATGAGTATACTGAGTACTATAATGATCCCCTCGCACTATCTAAGCCTGGCATGAGTATACTTGGTACTATAATGATCCCCTCGCACTATCTAAGCCTGGCATGAGTATACTGAGTACTATAATGATCCCCTCGCACTATCTAAGCCTGGCATGAGTATACTAAGTACTATAATGATCCCCTCGCACTATCTAAGCCTGGCATGAGTATACTGAGTACTATAATGATCCCCTCGCACTATCTAAGCTTGGCATGAGTATACTGAGTACTATAATGATCCCCTCGCACTATCTAAGCCTGGCATGAGTATACTTGGTACTATAATGGTCCCCTCGCACTATCTAAGCTTGGCATGAGTATACTTGGTACTATAACGATTCCCTCGCACTATTTAAGCTTGGCATACTGAGTACTATAATGATCCCCTCGCACTATCTAAGCCTGGCATGAGTATACTGGGTGCTATAATGATCCCCTCGCACTATCTAAGCTTGGCATGAGTATACTTGGTACTATAATGATCCCCTCGCACTATCTAAGCCTGGCATGAGTATACTTGGTACTATAATGATCCCCTCGCACTATCTAAGCTTGGCATGAGTATACTTGGTACTATAATGGTCCCCTCGCACTATCTAAGCTTGGCATGAGTATACTTGGTACTATAATGATCCCCTCGAACTATCTAAGCTTGGCATACTGAGTACTATAATGATCCCCTCGCACTATCTAAGCCTGGCATACTGAGTACTATAATGATCCCCTCGCACTATCTAAGCCTGGCATGAGTATACTTGGTACTATAATGGTCCCCTCGCACTATCTAAGCTTGGCATGAGTATACTTGGTACTATAACGATTCCCTCGCACTATCTAAGCTTGGCATACTGAGTACTATAATGATCCCCTCGCACTATCTAAGCCTGGCATGAGTATACTGGGTGCTATAATGATCGCCTCGCACTATCTAAGCTTGGCATGAGTATACTTGGTACTATAATGATCCCCTCGCACTATCTAAGCTTGGCGTGAGTATACTGGGTACTATAATGATCCCCTCGCACTATTTAAGCCTGGCATGAGTATACTGGGTGCTATAATGATCCCCTCGCACTATCTAAGCTTGGCATGAGTATACTTGGTACTATAATGATCCCCTCGCACTATCTAAGCTTGGTATGAGTATACTTGGTACTATAATGATCCCCTCGCACTATCTAAGCTTGGCATGAGTATACTTGGTACTATAATGATCCCCTCGCACTATCTAAGCTTGGCATGAGTATACTTGGTACTATAATGATCCCCTCGCACTATCTAAGCTTGGCACGAGTATACTGGGTGCTATAATGATCCCCTCGCACTATCTAAGCTTGGCATGAGTATACTTGGCACTATAATGATCCCCTCGCACTATCTAAGCTTGGCGTGAGTATACTTGGCACTATAATGATCCCCTCGCACTATCTAAGCATGGCGTGAGTATACTTGGTACTATAATGATCCCCTCGCACTATCTAAGCTTGGCATGAGTATACTGGGTACTATAATGATTCCCTCGCACTATCTAAGCTTGGCATGAGTATACTGGGTGCTATAATGATCCCCTCGCACTATCTAAGCTTGGCATGAGTATACTGGGTACTATAATGATCCCCTCGCACTATCTAAGCTTGGCATGAGTATACTTGGTACTATAATGATCCCCTCGCACTATCTAAGCTTGACATGAGTATACTGGGTACTATAATGATCCCCTCGCACTATCTAAGCATGGCATGAGTATACTTGGTACTATAATGATCCCCTCGCACTATCTAAGCTTGGCATGAGTATACTTGGTACTATAATGATCGCCTCGCACTATCTAAGCCTGGCATGAGTATACTTGGTACTATAATGATCCCCTCGCACTATCTAAGCTTGGCATGAGTATACTTGGTACTATAATGATCCCCTCGTACTATCTAAGCTTGACATGAGTATACTGGGTACTATAATGATCCCCTCGCACTATCTAAGCATGGCATGAGTATACTTGGTACTATAATGATCCCCTCGCACTATCTAAGCTTGGCATGAGTATACTTGGTACTATAATGATCGCCTCGCACTATCTAAGCCTGGCATGAGTATACTTGGTACTATAATGATCCCCTCGCACTATCTAAGCCTGGCATGAGTATACTTGGTACTATAATGATCCCCTCGCACTATCTAAGCTTGGCATGAGTATACTGGGTGCTATAATGATCCCCTCGCACTATCTAAGCTTGGCGTGAGTATACTGGGTACTATAATGATCCCCTCGCACTATCTAAGCTTGTCATGAGTATACTTGGTACTATAATGATCCCCTCGCACTATCTAAGCTTGGTATGAGTATACTTGGTACTATAATGATCCCCTCGCACTATCTAAGCCTGGCATGAGTATACTTGGTACTATAATGATCCCCTCGCACTATCTAAGCTTGGTATGAGTATACTTGGTACTATAATGATCCCCTCGCACTATCTAAGCCTGGCATGAGTATACTTGGTACTATAATGATCCCCTCGCACTATCTAAGCATGGCATGAGTATACTGGGTACTATAATGATTCCCTCGCACTATCTAAGCATGTCATGAGTATACTTGGTACTATAATGATCCCCTCGCACTATCTAAGCTTGGCATGAGTATACTTGGTACTATAATGATCCCTTCGCACTATCTAAGCTTGGCATGAGTATTCTCGCATCACTCCGTCACTTCTTACATCACTGACGGCCGATAAATAACACGATACTCTCTACTGTCGCACGTCCGATAAATAACACGATACTCTCCACTGTCGCACGGCCGATAAATAGCACGATACTCTCCACTGTCGCACGGCCGATAAATAACACGATACTCTCCACTGTCACACGGCCGATAAATAGCACGATACTCTCCACTGTCGCACGGCCGATAAATAACACGATACTCTCTACTGTCGCACGGCCGATAAATACCACGATACTCTCCACTGTCGCACGTCCGATAAATAACACGATACTCTCCACTGTCGCACGGCCGATAAATAGCACGATACTCTCCACTGTCGCACGTCCGATAAATAACACGATACTCTCCACTGTCGCACGGCCGATAAATAACACGATACTCTCCATTGCCACACGGCCGATAAATAACACGATACTCTACATTGTCGCACGGCCGATAAATAACACGATACTATCCACTGTCGCACGGCCGATAAATAACACGATACTCTCCACTGTCGCACGGCCGATGAATAACACGATACTCTCCACTGTCGCACGGCCGATAAATAACACGATACTCTCTACTGTCGCACGGCCGATAAATAACACGATACTCTCCACTGTCGCACGTCCGATAAATAACACGATACTCTCCACTGTCGCACGGCCGATAAATAACACGATACTCTCCACTGTCGCACGGCCGATACATAACACGATACTCTCCACTGTCGCACGTCCGATAAATAACACGATACTCTCCACTGTCGCACGGCCCATAAATAGCACGATACTCTCCACTGTCGCACGTCCGATAAATAACACGATACTCTCTACTGTCGCACGGCCGATAAATACCACGATACTCTCCACTGTCGCACGGCCGATAAATAACACGATACTCTCCACTGTCGCACGTCCGATAAATAACACGATACTCTCCACTGTCGCACGTCCGATAAATAACACGATACTCTCCACTGTCGCACGGCCGATAAATAGCACGATACTCTCCACTGTCACACTGTTTGTGGACGATGCCGATCCACGGCCGCGCCCATCAGTCGCGGCATTTATCGTCGCGGTTTCGTACGATTGCCGGCCCTGGACAATGTGCCGCTGTCATTTCATGACATCCAAATCCCGCCCCTGCAGTCTGAGAACCTCGCAGTATAACAGATGAGAAATTCGACGAAAACCTCAAACCTGTATTTGTAATTGACAGTTAAGGGACATTCCAACCTTTCTGAAAATTGTCATATATACGCCGGTTGTAGTGAAAATATGAAGTAAGTGCTTCTTAAAACGATTTGGATATTTTTGCTCTCGAAAACGTCACTTAACTTTGTAAAAAATAGTTTATTTGTATTTTGGGGTCATGACGTCATTATTGAGCAATAGAGAAAACCTTTAAGCTGTCAAATGATATGGCACAATGTTTTCAGACACTTCTTGCGACTTGAATACAAGCAAGTCTTTTCTTATAACGGGTTTCGAAAATAAGCGCTTTCGTGAGAGAAAAAATTGAAACGAAAATCACAACTTAATTATTAAATATATTGATATGAAAATAGGGACCTGTTGGTAAATGCAATAGCATGACGCACTCACCTAAACACCGTGGCTGAGATAGGATTTGTTACGCCGCACACAACACAGCGCATTCGAGGAATACTTGTTCTTAATTTATTTTTCCATTAAAATCTGACACATCAAAACCACTTACATTCAAAGCTATTGACAGAGCTCCGATCTAGTCAACTGTGAGCACGGCGTAATACATCACGATCACTCATCTGTCGAACTTCGCGATGATAGAAAATCAAAACAAGAACCTCAATGTTTATCTCTCAACAGGTATGTACATACATACACACAGTGGTGACGAGAGATGACGTCATCGGAACAAAACTACCAAATAAGGATGGGCCTTACCAAGGCCCAAATTTAAAAATCCAACTTGAATTTCTCTAAGACCAGATAACTGTGCTGGTTTTAAATGCTACCTTCCTAAATTTCACTATATAGCCACTAACTTGGCTATCTCAACTCAAAAGTAATGTTAAGGTGGGAATGTCCCTTTAAAGCATGACCGCATGGAAGCATTATATCCATGCGGTATAAACTATAGCAATCAAGCGTCCCTGCGTAGTGCGCACCCTTGCTCGCTTGTCTGCCCGTAGCTTCAGGCGCAGGTCAACTGTGATAGAGTGACCTGCTACGAAGTTACGGGATTTGTTTGATCTTGTTACACAAACAACACACTCAGGAATGTATGTTGCGAGAGTTCCCGAGAAAGGCAGGCCCGAGCGCTTCCAAACGGTAAATACCGAATGTGTGGCCCAATGCAAGTAAATGCACTACCAAATAGAGAAGAGAAGTAAATGCCATAGAGAAGAGTCGAATGAGTGCCCGTACCGACAGATACAACTGGTCACAGCGCGCACCGCCCAGCAGAGAAAATAAATATGTCTATAAAAACTACTCTCAGGTGGTTTTTGGCAGACTAATCCTCCATCCAGGCATATGACTACCTACATGAACAGTTCATGGTCACGTTCACGCCATGCCGGAAGTCTCCGCATAAGTTATACGACTCACTAGTTGGTCGTGGCGAAGTTCTGACACGGTGATCGCCGCTGCAACAGAAAATAGCCAGATATTTCGTAATGGACTCATGCAGAGCGACGCGTTTCGACGAATCAAGCCGATTGACGTACGCCGTCACAAACTGGTATTAACTGGTATAAACTGGTATTATAACAGCATACTACATCGGTAGTCATGTGGTCTTCTAACACTCCCGATAATGCTTTCAGCGCCATTGACTGACGAAGCCATATGTGACTTTGTCGGGGAGGGTCGCTTTCCGCTATTACGAATTGCCCTTCCTATCGTATTGCCCTCCCGATCGCAATGCCCTCCCGTTCGCAATGCCCTCCCTATCGTTCTCCCCTACGACAAATTTCCCTATGACGAATTCCCCTCCCGTTCACAATGCCCTTCCGTTCATATTACCCTATTACGAATCGCCCTATGACGAATTACCCTCCCGTTCACAATGCCCTCCCTATCGTATTCCCCTCCCTGCTGTTAGCTCATCCCAGCCTTCCTAAGATCTGCATTAGTTTCAACTTTCAAGGCACAGCCACCAGAGTGAGCTAGTGTACAGTAGCGTTTTGACTTCAGGCTGCTATCGTCGTTAGAAAACCATGAGGTCGATCCTTATTAGTCTGTCTCTGCAATCAAGGCACTGCAGCACTCTCTGTGGTGGCTATGCCTTGAGACTAATACCGATCTTAGGAAGGCTAGGATGAGCTAACGACTGGGAGGGGAATGCAACAGGAGGGGAATACGATAAGGAGGACAATATGAACGGGAGGGCATTGCAAACGGGAGGGTAATTCGTCATAGGGCGATTCGTATTAGGGCAATATGAACGGGAGAGGATTGCGAACGAGAGGATAATTCGTCATAGGGTGATTCGTATTAGGGCAATATGAACGGGAGGGGATTGCGAACGAGAGGATAATTCGTCATAGGGCGATTCGTAATAGGGTAATATGAACGGGAGGAGATTGTGAACGGGAGGGTAATTCGTCATAAGGCAATTCGTCGTAGGGAAATACGATAGGGAGGGCATTGCGAACGGGAGAGCATTGTGATCGGGAGGGGAATACGTTAGGGAGGGCAATTCGTAATAGGGGAAAACGATATGGCACCGACTTTGTCAGTCATTGACACTGTTGCATACACGTATAAACATGCAGACATAGCTTTCCTCACTTAGAATTCCCACATTCTCCCTCCACACATTGAAGTGATGATTGAACCCTCCTATGCTGATGAAATGATATTTCTTATATAAAGCATGAAGAATGTTGTTGGGTCAGGGCTCGGCGGCTTAAACGTCATTTATTTTAAAAGCACATATTCCAGCATTATCAACAGTCATCTCACATGATTAATATACGTTTGTAAAAGGCATTTACCAATACAACTTTCATATACTCCATCTTTATGATGAGTTGTATAACAAAATAGACACTCGGTCCCATAATCTGAGACCGCAATGGCCAATTAGTTGCGTTGGCTCCCAATCTGTCGCAGCAGGCTCTCATCTCAAGAGACCACTATGTATGTACTTCTCAGTTCTCGTTGTGCTACAACTCCCCAGTTGTTTGAATCAACTGATAGAGAGTAGCATGACAAAGGACAGAGCATCAGCAGCCATCTACAGAAGCAGCATGGAACGACAACCCTGCATTTTCTTGGGTAAAAACCACACATATATAAGTATGCAAGTTCAATAAATGTATTTATGTAAGTTCAACAAAATGTCCACCCTATCGGGAATGATATTGAGGATGGTAATGAAGGGCTAAAGACGACGGACACGGATATACCAGCACGACAAGCTCGGAATGGCACAGGGTACGCTGTAGTGTCCATTCACATATCGATCGGAACTGCAGTTGACAGCTCAATGACTCCAACACGGAAATAGTCACAGACGCCGCGAAAGACTAATAGACTATCCTCGTGCGATAAAGTCATTTATATTACAAATATAACGTTTGCAAAACAATTGAAATGAAGCTTTTAACAACAATTTCCCTCCACACAAGATGCAAATCGACTCCTTAAGTGAGGACATATTCCGGCTCCTGTCCGCGGTCCATATGAGCCCAATTCAGCATATGTCAGGAGGCCCTGAATAATGTAATGAAGCAAAATAACACCTTATTCCGTCTCGCATCTCAACTTCTTGGAAGATTCCATCTCATTACCCGCAATAAAAGCCTTCAACTAATTTGACAGTGCTCTTTTTGCAAGTGGTCGTAGAAGCGCTCGCAAACATATTGGATCTTAAAACTACTAATAAAGCCGAAGTTATTTATCGTAACTTTATCGTAACTTGGTAGCATGCAACTTCATCATTCTTCATGTAAGTTGCATGGCAAGGTGAACGAGCGATACATATATGCCTACTTAATATGAATAGTATTTCAAGACGATTACAGCAGATTATTCAATGAAATATGCAAGGTGCATAACGAGTACAAAAACGATACGGTTATTGCAAAACCGGTTCTATAAATTAATTTAACAAGGTGTGGACTGCATAAGGGGAGCGGTGGATATGGATGGGCGTGTTACGGTGATAAATAACATCACTCTGACTATGAATGTGCTTGTTAGTGTAGGTGGTATAGTGTTTGTGTGAATAAAAATAGCAACAGCACAATAATATTTCAATTTAAGATGTGCGCTCCCAGGATCCACCTTGTATTCATTCACCTACCCCACTGTACGAATGCATGCAAAAAAAAAAAAAACAATGACAGTGGATAATAAATGTTGCCGATTAAACCTTACTGAAGCACAAATGAGCCTAACGCCAAATATTGCTTCTATTTCCCTTCTAAAGTTATTGCTGAGCCTTTTCTCATTGCGTTTTAAGCCTTCAAAATTTACCCGCCTATGCAAATCGTACTAATGGAAAACAGTTTGGGCACAATTACCACAATTTGCTGGCACTAAGGCACGACGGTCTGAAAATTGACTTGGCATGCATTCCCCCCCCCCCCCCTCCATGACATACTCTTGGCCCCCAAATACTTTCCGCCCTTAGATTGCTTGATATACAGAGACAGACATGGGTGTCAATTTATATACTTTTGGAGTAGCCCTCGCCCCCCCCCCTCATGTTGGTTTCGGGCCCCAGAGGTGCTCTCGCCCCCCCCCCCCCCCAATGTTTTCTGGCCACTGGCGTATCCAAGGAGCCCGAAAGGCCAGCCACCCAAATCGCCTGAAGTCGGCCAAAAATGGCGCATTTCCTAATTTAAATGCAAATCTTCGCAATTTTTACGAAGGGAAGTTTGTTTTAAATCACCTATTCATGCATGAAAAGGCGAAATCCGATGATTGTTTTTTTTAGAATTGTGTGACTTTGGGCTTTGGCCCCTCCAAACAAACTTCTTTACTCTTCTGGCATAACGAAAACGATTATTCACGCCGAAGCGTAGAACCTTTGCCAAGCCCATGGGAGGGCCCCATGCCGACCTGAGATGGCCGTTTACTTCTTTGAGAGGACTCTCAATCGATCTAAAAGGGCGCTTTTCCGGCCTGAGAGCTTTAAGTCGGTAAGAGAGGAACAATGCACATCCACTTCTTTGAGATGTTCATCGATCGACCCGAGAGGGCCATCGTCCGGTCTGAGAGGCCTCTTGCCAGGTGTGGAAAGGCTTTACCAATATGCTAGTAAGAGAGAGTGCTTATCTCGGGTCTGACTCCTGAGTCTGAGAGGACCTTTACAAAACCTGATAATTCCCTAAGCTTATCCAAGAGGGCAATTGTCAGGCCTGAGAGGGCCCTGTGCCAGTTTGAGATTCTGAGATTCTCGGCCATTCTGAAAACCATTGGTCGGTTGGGGGCTCAGCCAAAACTTTGGTTTGAGGCGCCGTCCGACACAAGGCCAAAACTCGTGTGGCTTTATTTTTGCGTTAAGAACTGATTTAAAACAAACTTGTTGTACCTATTCCTACCATTTTATTTTACGTTGTGAAAATTCGAACATTAATAAAAACCTGAGTAGTAGCCGATAAGTATATAATTTAACATTCGAATGCCTAATCAGAAAAGCTTAAAACATACGCTTTTTCTTTTACAATCATGAAATTTGTAATTTTGGGCCGATTTCAGTTGTTTTTGTAAACCCGTGGCGCTGATATATTATAAACCCGTGGCGCTTGAGCCCATTGGCGGATCCAGGGGGGGGGGTTATCAGGGGAAAATGCCCCCTCCCCCAGGATATGGGGGGAGGGGGCATTCAATACAAGTATCTCCCCCTCCCCGCGCGTTCCCAATTTATCGTAAAATCGTAAAAATTGTCTTTGCAGCAGTCAAAATCCAGCTATCCACAGTCAAACACCGGAGAATTTCACGCCGCTTCGCGCATCACACAAGTTTCGCAATTACTTATACAAATTTTGAAAATGGGAAAACGAATTTCATTAATTGAATGGCAGAGGCTCCCGCTGGCGGTAATTGCTGGCCCCAGGACCCACCCCCTTCATAAAATATTTACGTTCAAGCGGGATACATGTTTAGCTAGCTAGTCTTCCGAGTTCCGAAAAAGGCGACGCGAAAGCAAGTACGCGGACATCTGCACCCGAAAGCTGATCCAACGGTACCAAACTTGCTGGACCCAAGAGCTAATAGTGGGGAATAGGCCAGGACCATTTCCCCAAGCCATCTCCCACCAGGCTCCTCCAGATCCACAGGGACCATTTAGGTATGCGCGGAAAAGTTCTGCCTCTTGCTGCTTTCAAACCTGTTACCAGTTGTTACCAGTTGTTACCAGCACTGTTACCAGTTGTTTGTTACAGTTTGGTTCATATGTATACAGTTATTATTATCATATGTACTATTGAGCGTTGTCTGCCACCAGTCATTGCGATTTACTACCCGAGCCTAATATATATGAAAAACTACCTTCATTTCAATATTTTTCATCATACCTAGATGTGCAACCAGGCCAAGGGGTTACCTGAGGCTTGGCTCCAATCACGGTCTGGCTCCACTATGAAAATGTCGTTTTCCAAGACCTAAAATTAACATTTTCACGCCGCTTCGCGGCGTCACATCGGTGGACATCGTCATAACGAAGCCATCGTCATCGTCTTCGGTTCGTCACCCGTAACGCTGAATTTAATGAATCACATTTTTACCTTCTAATCCTCTACACGGCCCACCGCCTATATTTCTGTGTTTTATCAGGCAAACCCGTAAATATTTCACGCTGCTTGGCGGCTCTGAATAACAAGTAACTACTATAATATAAAATCCACATTAAAAATACTGCAAAAGCTTAAATACACGCAGACAAAATGGGCTTACATTTTTTTCGTCATTTCAACCGACCCCCACTAAAAAAAAAATGATCAGCGACGCCCCTACGAGTTGGTATGAGATAAACGTTATTATTTCTTATATGTGTATATGCTACGGAATATCGCGTTTTTCGTTTTCTTTTTCTCTCTCCGAAAAAAGTGAATTTCTGAAGCTCGAATACCAAAATAAGGTGACCGGCCCAAATCCGGAGGGAAAAAATGGGGTACCTTTTGCCACAAAAAAGATGCCTCTCCCACGGAGAGAGGCTGGATCAGCCAGTGCTTGGACCCGTCCCTGTTCGCCCCCCCCCCCCCCCCCAATCATTTTGATAAATCTACACCGCTGCTGCTAACCATGAATTCTGCCTAAAAGTGTTTTATTCATTTATGTATTGAATAAAGGTAATCATATAAATGCATTTATATCATTATCTCTATTCATATTTCAAATTCTCCTCAAATATATTTATGTATTAATTTATTTATTCTCTCCTATCTGGTTCCGAACAGCAGAGCAGCAGAAAGAGAACTTCATCTCACACGACGCTCACCACTAGCCGTCCATAACCCCACAGCACAGTGCTGGCCGGTAGCTGGCACGCTGCCAGATACGGCCGACACTCCCCCAGCCCTCGCCGATTACAGCAGCAGGCCCGGCGGTGATCCACGTCAATGGACATTAGCGGTTTGCAGGCTGATATGAGGTGATCAGCGCGCCACATCTCACGGCAGGAGTCTCAAGGTGAACCGGCAGGGATCATGCACTACACCTCGCTCTGCTCTGACCAGTACCCTCCGAATGCCAGACCAGACGGCAGGTATGCAACAATGCAGTTCTGACAGAACGGATGCGTTTGGTATGAGGGTATTCCGATGCCGTACGTTCAAGGGACATTACAAAATATATATATATATATATATATCAGGTTTAAGGTATTCAGTTCCATAGCTACAGGGAGGTACGTTGACATGTAGTTTGTATTGCAATGTAGACAGGGGCGTAGGGAGGATTTCGCGCAGGGGGGGGGGGGCAAATGGGAACATAGGGGCCCTCGTAGCCAAGGGGGCCCACATAATTAAAACAGTACAGAATGTTGTATGTTGTAAAACAACGACAAATAAGTTTTCGACAACGAAAATAGAAGTTTATTTTTTATTTCTGGGAGTTAAAAACTCGCAATTTCGAAAATCCGAGATCGCCATTTCGAATATAACGTCATTTCCTTTCTTTCGGCATTTTTATTTTCAATTTGCTTAAAAATGAAAATGTCTACGATTTTTCCAACATTGATTGGTTTTCCACCAAAAATGGCATGACATGACGTGATTAAAGCGTTATTATCTCCCAATGTACTCCACCATTTGCATTGAAATGTTGTGATAAGACGTATAATTGATGCAGCATAATGTACTGAAAGATTGACGTCGATATCTATGATTGTTTTCAAATTATTCAGAAAATCCGGGAGGAGGGGAAGATTCTGCCACCTCCAGCGGGGCGCGGGTTAATGAAAATATTATCCTGAATCTTCTTCAATTCAGATTCAGGAAACAACACAGTACGTACATGCCGATTGTGCACATGTACGATGAACTTACAAAATCCCTACAAAATAACGAAATAACATGTTCATTATACCTTGATTTACAGAACGCTTTGGATACAGTTTACTTAGCAATTCTCTTGAAAAAAATACACCGCATTGTGATACGGGGGGATTCTACAACACGATAGAGTCATATATTAATAAGAGGCATAAATTGGAAATAATAGATGAGGTTGCATCTAAGAAACAAATGATTAAAAATGGCGTCCTACGGGGTTCAATTTTAGGTACTCTTTTATTTATTCTTTATATTAATGACATCAGCAATACAACAGACATAGGTACCTTTTACTTATTTGCTGATGATATACGGCAATTTGTATTCACAATATGTTGCAATATGTTACAATATGTTGAAGAGCCCTAAATAAAGATTAATTAATTAATTCCCCAAAAAATAACGAGTGGTTCCATGTAAATATATTATCACTAAATGCATCAAAGACAATTTACCAAATATATTCAAGATCAGTGACGTGACAAGATCTTGACATAGTAATATTTGATACACCAATCACGATAAAAACATGCATTCAATACTTAGGAGTTCTTGTAGATGAAAATCGTAAATGGAATAGTCATATATATATATATATATATATATATATATATATATATATATATATATATATATAGTGTAATATGTGTGATAAGCTGTAATATAGGAGTTATCGGAATTTCCATGCTTTATTTATCCTCACAGCAACTTCTATTGCAGTACAATGCATGAATTCCGCCCCATCTAAATTATTGTGCAGTAATCTGGATTCTGGGGTAGGAATTATCAAACTAACATTTAAAAACGTTTGATAGTGCAGAAACGAGCGATTTGACTGGTCTTCCTTCGAGAGCCTCATCGGCGCTGGACCGGCAGACCAACTCTACCACTACAGGACCCTCTAAAGTCCAGCAGAGGGCCCTCTACAGATCGACAGGGGCCTCTAAAGTCAGGCAGATGGCCATCTGCAGATCGGCAGGGCCCTCTAAATGCCGGCAGAGGCCCTTTGTAGATTGGCAGGGCGATCTACAGATCGGCAGGACCCTCTAAAGGCCGGCAGGGCCCTCTAAATGCCGGCAGGGCCCTGTAAAGGCCGGCAGAGGCCCTTTAAAGGCCGACATGGCCCTCTAAAGGCCGGCAGGGCCACTAAAGGCTGGCGAGGGCCCTCTATAGATTGGCTGGGCACTCTGCAGATCGACAGGGCCTCTAAAGGCTGGAAGAGGGCCCTCTACAGGTCGAAGGACCCTCTACATGCTGGAAGGGCCCTCTAAAGGCAGGCAGAGGGCCCTCTACAGATCGTCAGGGCCCTCTAAAGGCCAGCAGAGGGCCCTCCACAGATTGGCTGGGACACTGCAGATCAACAGGGCCCCTAAAGTCTGGAAGAGGGCCCCCTACTGTTCGACAGGGCCCTCTAAATGCCGACAGAGGCCCTCTACAGATTGGCAGGGCGATCTACAGTTCGGCAGGGTCCTCTAAAGGCCGGCAGAGAGCCCTATCCAGATCGGCAGGGACCCTCTACAGATCGGCAGGGCCCTATAAAGGCCGATAGAGGACCCTCTACAACCGGAAGAGGGCCTCTAAATGCCGATAGTGGGCCCTCTGCAGATCGGCAGGGCCCTTTAAAAGCTGGTAGAGGGCCCTATCCACTCTGGCTGGAGACCCTTTATACGTATTTACATATACATGCCTTTAACAGACTGAGCAAGTGCTGTTATTTATTCGTGTTACAATTTGTATCGGTTCGTGGGCTTTCTTTTATGCGACGTAAGGCGTTTTCCGGGCGCCTGACACCATCCAAAACACTGGGGCCTTCGGACCCAGGGGGCCCTCACTCGGTCGCCAGAGGGACCCGCCTGGCGCCTGACCTCCAGAGGCATGCCCCCCCCCCTCTTGCCTACGCCCTTGAATGTAGATACTTGCTTCGGTTGACGTCATGCTACGCAGCAGCTTCAGCGACCTAAATTTTGATTCGCCACCTGACTTCACGATCTAAAATTGGATTAGCTGGCTGACGACCGATCTAAAAATGTATTTCACGCTGTGATCGTTGCGTCGCGGAATCAATATTTAGATCGTCATATACAGTGGAATAAGGGCAATTGCCGAATCTGGTCACATTTATTATTCCGATATATTGATCGACAACATGTTCTCCAACACTTTTTAACCTCGAGTATGCGTATGTTGCTCTGAATTGGCCTTATGACATAGGCCTCACAGTTTGATGTATGCCCAAATATGGGCATACAAATTCAAAAAATTTATTGATCTATTTTTTATCTCCTCTCTGTAGTTTGCCCAACTGACATCTTGAGAGAAGACGTAAAATGGATGCAACATAAGGTACGGAACGTTTCACGTCAATATCTATCATAGTTTTCAAGATATTGAGAAACTGCCCCTCCCCCCCCGGGGCGAGGGTTAAGGAAGAGGCATATTTGACCCGTTTAATTGACATATTGGATTGGCGCCCCTCTGGACCATGCCGCCCCTGTCACCGAGGAAATATGCCGCCCTCGGGCCTGAAGCCCCCTGCCTTAGAATATCCTGGATCCGCCACTGGCCAGACACATTCAACGAAGAAGTTCTTACGGCGATGTTGATACAAACGAAAGAGGCTGGTATATGGATAAACACGACCTTCTATCCAAGCGTACTATGAATAACTCAGGAATCTGTATATCAAAGTAAAATAAACAAATAAAACCTGATTTAAATAAGCGGATTGCAGAAATGAAAATAAAGCATGCATAGCAATGCAACGAGATGCCGGTAAAGGCATCGTATGCTCGTATCCAGTCAAAAATGCAGCCTGAATGTCGTCACTTTCCCATTGACGCTATGTTAATGCCGGCTCCGTGTGGTAATCACTAGTGGATGACTAACCCGTTAACACATGGACATGTTTCGAACCCGCCGGCACCCGACTGGAGTGGTTAGCTCAATTGGTTAGAACGTCGTCCTGTAACGAAAAGGTTTTGGGTTCGAGCCCCATGCTGGCCGGGGCTTTTCACAGCACTATAGCATGTCTCGGGCAGTACTTTAGATCCCGGTTAGGGAACGACAGACAGACAGACAGAGGCTCTTCAAATAGTGAGTTAGATGACGTCGCCATCCACCCAGTTGCCTTGCACGTTTCTACGGACTGGGACGAGTGGGGTATCGGAAAATTACATTCATTTCTTCAGACTTTGTTTCTTCGGCTTACAGCATCCATGAAAGATCGCGAAGGTGTGTTAAAGGGAAATATTCACCTTTTTCCACAAAAATGGAGTCGATAGACTTCAAATCGATACTTCAAATCGATAGATGAGACCAAAATATATTGTAAATTTATCACATTTTGCATATAACAATTCCTACCGATAGATATTTCAAGTTAAAGTTGATAAGCGATCCACGCTTATTACGATCAGTACTTGAAAGTATTTGGTAACGAATTTCGAATTCCGGGCTTGTCTCTTATTGTTTTTTTTGTTAAACCAAATTGTATGGAAAATATGTCTTGTACTCTATCTCATTGTGATTATGTGCCGTAATATCCTTAACAATCAACAAACATTGAATAATAAGGTAACCAAATTAGCAGTTAACATGGACACGCTACGACGGCCTAGTTAGTGGTTGCGACCTTCATTTTTTTTGCAAATTGGTTCATTTGTTTTCAACATTAGGCGTTTTGTATAGTTTTGTCTCTGGCTGTATACAACACTATGTTTTAGCTTATCATGCAAAATAATCATTTAGAAATAAATAAATCAACAAACAATGAAAAAAAGGCCAATGAAATCGGAAGTTTACTTGGGCACGCAACGGCGACCTATTTAGTGTCGGTGATTTGTTTCAGGGACCAATCAGAGACGTTATCTAAATAAATAAAAGCGCCATATATGTCGCGCTTCCAAATAGTGAAGGGAAAACACCGATCATGAACTCCAAAAGAAGTATACGTACTTGTTTGTTAAATTTCCCAAAAGAAAATTCGCAATAGAAAAAGCTGTGATTTAATTATTAAATTGAGACTCGATCAATTTCATATCATACACGATGCATACAATAATGCACAAAAGTAGATAAAAGGGTGAATGGGCTAATTGGAACGATTCGTAATCCAAGAGCACATTCCAGCCCAATCTGATCTCCATCAGTGTCCTTCGATCTGCCGTAGGCCAGGCCGCACTACATCACTGAGATTGACACCAGTAATAGCAACAAAACAAGTAATAATACAAGGAATACGAGTAATAGCAAAAAAGAAAGAAAGAAAAAACAAGCAAAAATAGCAAGACACCCCTGCACCCCCTCCCTACCCCCGAGCCGCCCCTCCCCCTCCCCCCCCCCCCCCCCCCAGCCCCGAGCCGCCCCTCCCCCCCCCCAGCCCCGAGCCGCCCCTCCCCCCCCCCCCCCCCCAGCCCCGAGCCGCCTACAGTCAGGGCCACAGGCCGACTGATGTCGCTCCGATCTGGATCGAGTGAAGCCCCGGCAGCGCGGCCGTACGGCTTCAATCCGGCCCGACGGCAGCCCGGCCGGCGCCTGGTGGCGTCACTGGGTACAATGCGCCGCCGCCGCGCCGCCGCGCAGGAGGACAATAGCAGACTGTTGTGGGGCGGGGAGCCAGCCGCCGCCGCAGCAACAGCGCCTGGGCAAACGGCAGGCACCGATTCATGATCGGGCGAGTTCAGAGACTCCGGTCAGGTCAGAGAACATAGACCCAAGGAACTCAGCAGATGAGATGCTGCTCAAATCAGAAATAGGCAGGCGGAGATTCTGGGGCCGGTCATGTAAATTAGAATAGGGGAAGGTAGGTATGGTTCGGACACATTTTCGTGCATCATCAATAGCTCGAAAACTGTCCCATCTTGAGGAACACCGAAAACGACTGCTATTTGGGTGATATGTGCCCTAACTTGGTATTTATCAATACAAATCAGAGCAATGCAAAGACGGCAGGAGTGTAAACGTCACATGATGTCCAATGTCCGAACGCACCCCACCTGTGGGGTACGTTCGGGCAGCGGGTAGGGTTGTTTCGGACCGGTGTGGATCGACATATAATGACACGATTATGCAGTTTAATTGCGTACTGACTCGAATTGTCATGGGAACTAGTAACCACTATCAGGCACCCTTTGTATTAGTGGTGGAGGGAAAGGATGGCCCTTTCTCACTTCTCAACCTAATTTGTGTTTCCCCTATTATATGTGCAACTAAAACCGTAATCGCTGCATCACAATGAATAAAAACGCTAGTTAAACAATGTTCTCATTTATTTTAGTCCAAAAATTGTCATAAAAGCAAGTATGCATTAATGCCATGGGATTAACACGACCGCACTGCACGTCCATTCCAAACTGCCCGAAGCTATCTCCCATATCCCATCCGCAGAATACATGGCGATTTTCAAAGGGACGTAATTGATACCGAACATCAATGCCACCTAGCTTAAAAACATCATTACTGAAAACACGAGCAAAGGGCTAAACAAAATCGTGCGTTTTGAAAATCGTGAGTGGCTTCAATGACAATCTGAAGAATTGCATCGCCTCTTCCGAAAAATTTTCACCACAAGAGAACGTGGTAACCTACCGCAACGCAATATATGGTGTCAAATGACAATTGGTCGAGGGCGCAAATACACTCCGCCGCCGCGCTGGTGTCACCTTTCACCAGCGCGGCGGCGCTGGTGATCCAGATCAAATCCAGATAGATATCAAATTTGAATTCGAATAAATGGTTGTGCATACAAATTGTATCAGCCTTCATACCAGGCAAAGTATCATTAGCAGTCGCGAAGGCAAGTCAAATGTCCAACATATAAGACTCTTCAGATTTCAATACCCAAGTACAATGGACCGGAATCCACGCAAACCCGCTCAGCGACGGAAGCTGAAGATGAAAAACTATCTGACGCAGTCTTCTTATACTGCATGGAGTCAATGTTCTGTGTTTTAAAAGAACTGTCAAGTTGTCGGATTTTGTTGGCTTTTCTCATACGATGTCAAGGTCAGCTTCAGTGCCAGGAGCCAATACTGGGTGGTGGTGGTGGTGGTGGTGGTGGTGGTGGTCGGTGGTGGTGGTGGTGGTGGTGGTGGTGGTGGTGGTGGTGGTGGTGGTGGTGTGGTGGTGGTGGTGGTGGTGGCGGTGGCGGTGGCGGTGGCGGCGGCGGCGGCGGCGGCGGCGGCGGCGGCGGCGGCGGCGGCGGCGGCGGCGGCGGCGGCGGCGGCGGCGGCGGCGGCGGGTGGGGTGGGGGTGGGGGTGGGGGTGGGGGTGGGGGTGGGGGGTGGGGGTGGGGGTGGGGGTGGGGGGTGGGGTGGGGGGTGGGGTGGGGGTGGGGGGTGGGGGTGGTGGTGGTGGTGGTGGTGGTGGTGGTGGTGGTGGTGGGTGGTGGTGGGGTGGTGGTGATGTGGGTGGGGGTGGGGGAGGGGTGGGGATGAGGCTGAGGGAGGGTGCACGGTAGGCAGCCGTGTCAGCAGTCGAGCTGCATGCGCTGAGCTGAGTGCATATCGCGCCATCAGCAGACCACGGGAGGCCCACACAGAAACAGGTGCGCCGCATCTTTGTTCCGGGTCAATGTCAGTCCGGCTGGCGGGCAGCACATAATTATTTCGGTGAAACGATCATTCAGTGATGGCCGCTGGGTGATCATTCAGTGATGGCCGCTGGGTGAAGTCATGTCATGGCCGCTGGCTCATGTCATGGGTGAAGTCAGTGATGGCCGCTGGGGTGAAGGCTCATGAAGATGCTCATGGTATCATCGCTGGGGAGAGAATCCTCGAGAGTAGCCCACTTGATCGGCCCACATTTAGGACAGCAGATACAACACATAGTCCTTCACTGCATTGTAAATACTTAAATGCTTGCTATACAAGTTAACATATATTTTTTCACGTGCATTAGGCTACATGCCCAGAGGAGAAAAATAAATTATCCGATGCGTTCTTTTTCGTGGCATGAATTCAAATATTTGCCACATCGTGTTGCAACGTTTGTGGTTTTCAAAACCAGCGTAGTACCACAGTTCTAACAGGTCAACTCTAAGCGCATGACAAATTGCATGACGGTGCGGTCTCGCATCATATGAGTAGCATGCGCTGGAGCAAACAGCTGTCAGCGACTGGGGTTGTTCAAAACCGGAGACCAGTCTCAGTAAGTTCCTCCAGGAGCCCTGCTGGCAGGGGCGTAGCTTCTCCAGACAAGTTTGGGGGGAAGGGGGGGGGGGGGCTGAGCCGGAGAAAAATCGCTTAAAGTACCATCAAAATCCACAAAAATACAGATCTCTCCCGGATTTGCCCACTTTCTCGCCCAAGTTGGGGGGGGGGGGTGAAGCCAAGTGTGTGTGTGGGGGGGGGGGGGCTGAAGCCCCCTCAACTGAATAGGAAACTACACCCCTGCCTCTTGACCTCCTGCGACCCTGCACGTTCCTCCCAGGAAGTTGTTGGCCTTCTGAGACCGGCCTGTGTACACCTGGCCGTGCGACACCAGTACTACACAGTACACATTACCACTCGGGCCAGGCCTGCGGGGACCACCGCCTGGCCGTGCGACACCAGTACTACACAGTACACATTACCACTCGGGCCAGGCCTGCGGGGACTACCGCCTGGCCGTGCGACACCAGTACTACACAGTACACATTACCACTCGGGCCAGGCCTGCGGGGACTACCGCCTGGCCGTGCGACACCAGTACTACTTTTTTTTCTTTTTTGCGCATATATCTATATCGCTTAAGAGGGATCTGTTGCGGCGGCGGCGGATTCGAATGTCTCTTTATTTTATGTTTCAGAGAGGTGCCTGGAGTTAAGCACACTCGTGCTTTTGCACCATTCTGCTATTATTTTGTAACAATATTCGCATGATAAGTTTCTTTACATTTGTTTTTGCTGTTATGTTGTGTTTTATGAGTTCCTTAATAAACATTGTGTGATGATGACTACACAGTACACATTACCACTCGGGCCAGGCCTGCGGGGACTACCGCCTGGCCGTGCGACACCAGTACTACACAGTACGCATTACCACTGGGACCAGGCCTACGGGGACTACCGCCGAGCCGTGCGGCACGGGCAGACACGGGATATATTCAACCTCCAATGCCGTAAGGTGGTGAGCGTGTGAGCGACAGCGGGCTGGGCGGTGTGGAGATGATCGGTCGCCTAGCACATATGACGTCACACATGCGCCGTATGACGTCACATATACGCCGTATGACGTCACACATATGTCATATGACGTCACGCAGACCGTATGACGTCAATATACTATGCATTGACGTCACAATACTTAGTAGGACGTCACACGGACTCTGTATGACGTCGACACATACTTATTATGACGTCCCACGGACTCCGTATGTCACATAATGTATGACGTCACACCCACACCCACACCCACACCCACACTCACACCACACCCACACCCACACCCACAACCCACACCCACACCCACACCCACACCCACACCCCACACGCCACACCCACACCCCCACCCACACCCACACCCACACCCACACCCACACCCACACCCACACCCACACCACACCCACGACCCACACCCACACCCACGGAGCGGAGCAGGGACATATTTTTTTTTTACAGAATCTGCCAACGGAAGTTGATCATCCTATCCGTATGCGGTGCATAGATGGGTAGCTAAAGTTTCTTGAAATGCGTATTGAATTTGACGCCATGATCGGGTCATCTGTATTCATTGTTTTGAATGACGGAATGTGCGACTAGTTCTATCATGTTTGAGGTCATCGTCTTTAGCTCCTTTTTATCGGAGCGCAACAGATAACGACAAACATTTGTGCAGCGAAATGCGTATTTATTTTTTTCCCGTCGGACCCTCCTCTCGGTTTACTATCCGAGATTCGGAGCTGGATATTCTGAAGAAAACTACCATTGGTTGAATTCTCCAAGTTCTGTTTTAATTTTTATGTTAGCTTCTTTCCACTAACATTTTTTCGCTTAACCGCAAAATAACGATTAAAATATGAGATACCTACTCTTGTTCTTTTGGCAAAGGTCGTCGAACCTTATAGCAAAAAAGTAGTTGGCCACGAAGACGAACGGATGAATTCGTCCTTCTTGCTCTTAAGGGCAAAGCCGGCTTGATTCAGCACACATTTGTCTTTTTTCCCTTGCAGTCTGGAACGAAAACATAGGTAGGACACCTGTTTCGATATCCCAAAAGGTCGACAAGCTTTAAAAAAAAAATACCGAAATCATCTAGAAATCGTGTCGGTTGCAAAATAAAGTGGCCCAAATCCGGGGAGAAATTCGAAATTCGGGGTACCTAGGTGACGGTCCGCTCAAACTGGTCCCCCCCCCCCCACCCCCCTTCCCCAAAACAGTCGGCTCGATCCGCCCTCCCCCCCCCCCCCCCCACCCCTCCCCGCTTCCGACGCCCATGTGGGTTGGGTATATGGTATATAGCTGGTATAATGCTTTATTCACACTGACGTGTAATTCTGCGTTTGGAATAATGATGCCACCGCCACCACTATGCTGTCGCCGAAAAGGTTGTCTTTCATACCGATAAAACGTATCATATTTCTGCTGTTTGATGGTCATGGCAAACACGTGTTATCTGACTATCTGAACACCAGCATCAGAGCAGACAGGGCGATACACCCTTGTATTTTACTCCCTTCAGCTATCCTGGTTTGTATTGGCTTATTTGACACCTAGTAACTCCCGTTCGCTAAGCAGTCAGGTGTTTATCGAAGTAGCAGCACTTCAATACTGTAGTGCGAGTGCTACTTTCTACTTATTTCATAGTTCCTGCATGAAAAAGCAAAACAATGAAATTTGGATACTACACAAATACAATACAATAGAAAAAGTAGAACGAAGTTTAACCTTATGCTCATATTGAGATAAATAACAAAAGAAAATCTAAAATATATTTCGGCTGTGAGCCTTCTTCAGTGGATCTAAAACATCCTCATCTTCAGTGGATCATGTTAGATCCACTGAAGAAGGCGAAACAGCCGAAAATATATTCTGGATTTTCTTTTGTTATTTCATCTTAACCCTCGCCCTACTTATTCATGATTTAAATTGGTGCTCGGAAACCGTTCGACGTAGAACGCTGATCCGGGCACCTTTTCTCACCTTCGCCCTACGGAGGGTGGGGGGGGGACCTAACAATACCCCCATGTTAACTTTCCAAACCAAGCAACATAGAGGAATGCGATAAGAACCAGCATGTTGCCTGTCATGAGAGGAATCTAACAGTGTGCGATGTTTAGGTTTCAGGTTAACGAGTGACCTTCCAGGTCAAGTGAATGACCTAAGATCGATCTCGTCCAAAAATAGCGATTGCATAGGGCGCTTAGTATAACTTCCCGAACGGAGAGAGATATAGAGACACCGTAAAAAGTAACGTGTTGCCTGTCATAAGACCAAATCAAAGGCGTCCCATTTTGATAATATAGATCAACTGGTGACCTTTGGGGTCAGGTCATGACCATTTGGGGTCTGATATGACCTTGACGAAAAGGTCACGATCTAATAGTCGTATACACTTCATATTTTGATAGGATACATATAATTTGTTGTAAACTCAGGCTACCTGAAAATTTCAGGAAGATGCGCCGTATGTGTAAACAGTTATTCAAGAAAAACCTCAGGGGGGGTCGTTTTAGGACCCCCGTAGGGCGAGGGTTAATACATAAGATTAAACTTCGTTCTACTTTGTAGAATAATTTTGCTCAGAATAACGTTTGATACAATTAAAACAATACAAATACATAACGTTAGAGTAAATTCAAGATAAGATGTCCCCATATAGGTACATATTGCAAAGCTTCTGTTTGTCCACTGCAGTGGAATTTTATTCGACGAATCAAATGAAAAGGACGAAGCTTAAATCTATATTTGAAAAATACATTCCTTTAACCCTCGCCAGGGTAGGGGGGTGGGGTGGATGCCACCCTCCCCCCTCGGTTTTTCGTTAATAACTCGCGTAGTTATCAACCGATTGTGATGAAACTTTCAGTACCCAACTCTTGAACAATGACACATACTCGAAAAATTTGAAACTTCTACTTCCCATGACCCGTGACCTATGACCTGTTTCTCAAGGTCATGTCAGGCGCAACTGGCGTCCGTAGTATCCAATGCTTGTAACTTGTGCAGTTTCCAAGTGTTTGTTGCTCAGGAGCATATGCACAGGTGTAGCAGGTGACATTTATGGTTTCCACTCGATTGTGACCTGAGTTAACCTTTTACAGAGGTCAACCGTGAACCAAGGTCATTAACCTCCGATGACCTGAGATTACTTTTTTGGCCTCTGGCAGTTTCTAGGACATTTTGTGACGCTGATTTCAAATTTGGAATCCATTTTACATTATTATATGTTCCACTGACGTCATGCACTTCCACAGGTCAACCAAGGTCACTGACCTTCCATGATCTGACATGACCTTTTTGGACTCCGGTAGTTTCTAGGACATTTTGTGAAACTGATTTCAAATTTGGCACCCATTTTGCATAATTATATGCTCATTCACGATTCCAGCTCGATTATAATTCAATCTCTACACATTCACGATTTTGATGAAATCTGGGTCATTGACATGACTCTAGAGGTCACCTACTGACCCAGGACCTTAACCCGCGCACTGCAGGGGGATTGATTTCCGCCCCCCCCCCCCCCCCCCCCTCCCCCCCTCAGGTTTTTCAAAGATAGCTAAAAAAAAACGGCGACGCGCAGCGCCGCCGGGTTTTGATACACCTGTTAGGGACATCAATTGCGCACACCTTTTATTAAAAAAAATATGCTCGGGTCATCTCAGGTCAGGTCACCAGACCAGGTCAAGTAGCCCCACCACTAAAAAATGTTTGCAGTTGTGCCAAAGGCAGAGTTGTTCACACGATCAGGTTGAAACTTACAGGATGTCATGAGGACATCAGTACTTACAATTCGTATAACTCGGAATTTTGATATCGGTGACCTAAGGTCAGGTCAATTTCGTAACCTCGCCATAATAAGTCAATGGAGAAAATATACAAATGCTTCCTATTTCAATGATATGCATGGTACTAGTCCAATTACTTCTGGATCATGTTAATATAGGGATATTCTTGATGATCCAAGTGTAACGTTTTGTTCAGTGACCCCTATTGGGTCATTTGAGGTAATGCGAGGTCACCATCACCTTTTTGTCAATAACTCTCGACATAATGAAGATAGAGAAGTAAAACAGACATCAATGTGTTTGTCTCGTCGAGACACGTCTTCCCATTATGCAACATGCCCCTACTTGGGTCACCACTTGACCTTGACCTTAGGTCAAATTGTTAAGTTGACTTAACTAGGTCACCATATATATCATCCAAAGCGCCTTGACAAGATAAAAACAATGGCGTTAACAGTTTTCCGTTATCTTCATTAAGTAAAAAGTTAATGGCAAAAAACGATTTAGCAAAAAAAAAATGATTTTTCTTTTTGACCTCTGGAGCCTCAAATATTGACCTGAGATCAAATCTGAGGACACCATAGCGATTACAAATTTAACTGGCTGGCGTTTGCTTTTTTTTCCGTTTGTTCCTAACTATCATCGTTTCTGAGATATATGGGAGATGTCGAGTGATGTCCTAAAACAGGAAAAACTGGAAAATTTGACCTTTGATGACCTCTGGTGACCTCAATTTTGACCTGACTTAAAACAACACTGAAATACTTTCGATAGAACATGTATGAAGCTATCAAATGCCTTTTTCCGCTTCTCGCTACGTTGCGTAGTTTTCGAGATATCAGGGGGGGCGGAAATCAACCCCCCCCTGCTGTTCGTGTTCGGCGCAAAGCCCCTGCGGTGCGCGGGTTAAAATCGGATATCAACGGCTTCCTCTCATCACAAGCAACATGCTCGTTTTGAATCGAAGCTCTAGCTCAATTAGGGGCGAAACGTCAGGGGGGTCGTACCCCCCCCCCCCCCCCCCCCCCCCCCCTGCCCGGTCACGTAGGAATCGGGTCCTACCCTGGCAAAGGTTAAAACTAGCACAACAATTATTTGAAACTACATCGATCACATGATTATTTCATGGTAATTAGCACGTCGGTGGGCACAGTGTCGGACCTGTACTCGGGTGGCATACAGCCCGAGGGACTGGTCGCCCCGCCCCAGACAGCGACCGAGTGGAGCCGGACGTGCAACGCAACACGCCTCCCGAAGTAGGTTAGTGTGTAGGATGCGGCCGGTGGGGGCGGTAGGGACTCTACCTTCGGTTCGGCTGATTTGCCGAGGCAGTATGGCGGTGGAACTTTCTGGAAGGTACTAGCAGTACAGACAACCGTATGGAGACTCGACTTTAGATGGCGTCTTTATGTGCCATTGTGTAAGCAACTACAGCTGCGGTTTCCTGAGGTTCTGTTTCAATACCTTAACTTCTTAATCGCAGCAGGTTATTGTTGTAAATGTGAAATTGGAGCAAAGTATTGCCATCCCTTTGTCTAACTATTTCACTCAGCTGTATAGTGATGACGATCTTCAGGTTGGCAGTCAACGTAGTTTTGTACCCTACTCCATTGTTAAAAATGACACTTTCACCTTACTAGCATACATATTAACCGGTCTTCACATGGCAACATTCAGTTCTAATGTGCAGTGGTTTTGCACACTAGCAATGCACAAACAAAACTAATATTCTCGATCGCAACTTCCCTAGATCCACCGGGAAATATTGGGAAATTCATGTGATAGTTTCAAATATTTGCAATGAAAAATGTTCGATAGACATGATAGCTGCTCTTTGAAAACCATCCACCGGAAATAATAACTCAGCGAGTCTCTCATTGTTTACTGCGCCGGGCGCAACATGTAATCAAACCGCGGCCAGAGACACAAGGCAATCCAGCCGTACTGTGCTCGATCGAGTCAACAACAATCATTATCAACCCGCAATAGTGGCGCTCTGCCCGGCTCGCTGAAACAAAAACAGGCCCGCCGCCGCCGCGCCGCGCCGCGCCGCGCCGTCTGCCGCTGCTCCCGCGGCAGCTGCGGCGCGGCGGTGACGATCACGCGCCGTTCGAATGTTTCGTGCCGAGCTATCCGGCCGGGCGGACGCCAATAACACGCCGTATTTGTTGGGCTCGCCGCCGCCCAATGGCGTCACGGCCCGATAACGGCCGGCTGACAAAGTCGCGGCCGACCTGACCTTTGCCGGGTGATAGGCGGCGACCGGCCCGGCCCGGTACCTCGCTGTCCCCGCTGTACCCATCCCCAAACACACACACACACACACACACACACACACACACACACACACACACACACACACACACACACACACACACACACACACACACACACACACACACACACAACACACACACACACACACACACACACACACACACACACACACACACACACACACACACACACAGCACGCACGCACGCACGCAGACACGCACGCACGCACGCACGCACGCACGCACGCACGCACGCACGCACGCACGCACGCACGTACGCACGCACGCACGCACGCACGCACGCACGCACGCACACACACACACACACCTCACACACACACACACACCTACACACCACACACACCTATCACACACCTACACACACCTACACACACACTACACACACCTACACACACCTACACACACCTACACACACCTACACACACCTACACACAACCTACACACAACCTACCACACACCTACACACACTACACACACCTACACACACCTACACACACCTACACACACCTACACACACACACACACACACACACACACACACACACACACACACACACACACACACACACACACACACACACACACGCACACACCACACACGCACGCACACACGCACACACACACACACACATCACACACACACACACACACACACACTCACACACAAACAAACACACACACACACACACACACACACACAAACACACACACACACAACCACACACACACACACACACACAACGACACACACACACACAACACACATACACATACACACACATAAAGCAACACACACACATCACACACACACACACACACACTCACGCACGCACACACGCACGACACACACACACACACACACACACATGGGGTCACACACACACACACACACACACACACACACACACACAAACACACACACACACACACATACATCACACACACAAACATACGCACACACGCACACA
Organism: Chirona hameri; assembly: GCA_036785665.1. Lineage (NCBI taxonomy): Eukaryota > Metazoa > Arthropoda > Thecostraca > Balanomorpha > Balanidae > Chirona > Chirona hameri. The sequence continues at coordinate 686 of JAXIVJ010013252.1, read as the reverse complement.
CGCACACACACACACACACACACACACACACACACACACACACACAACACACACACAAGCACACACACACGCGCACCACGCGTAAAATGTTAACATAATTTTATAACAGCTGCTTATTTTGAGCTTCCATCTAGGGCGAAGATACGTTCAACAGAGCTGAGGGAGGCTGCCTTCTAAGTGTTGGGCGCGTTAATAAGATCAAAACATGTCGAGCCGTCCGGGCGGGCGACCAGCTGTTTCCTACGCATTATGTAGCGCATGAAATATATGAAAAGAAGTAGAGGAAATATGGAAGGTACCTCACGCTCAATCAGGAGCATTATTCCATGTGATTCCACCACTCGCGAACGAGCCATCTTCGCGCTGAATAAAGGTGAAGAGTACCAGGATGCTATATCAAGATGTAAGGGTCATTTACAGAGAACATTTGACATTTGAGTGAAGTGAGACCTGTCTATATCTGTGTATATATATTATTAATATATATAATATATATATATACTATATATATAATATATATAATATATTAATATATATATATTATTATATATATTATATAGTTTATATATATATATATATATATATATATATATATAATATATTATCTACTTATATATATATATATATATATATATATATATAAATATATATATATATATATATATAGTATAGTATATATATATAAT
>JAXIVJ010013251.1:0-37802 GCA_036785665.1 Chirona hameri | reverse complement strand
TTATCGCATCAGGTCACTGTGTGTGGGACTAGAGTTATCGCATCAGGTCACTGTGTGTGGGACTAGAGTTATCGCATCAGGTCACTGTGTGCGGGACTAGAGTTATCGCATCAGGTCACTGTGTAGTAGGGATTAGAGTTATCGCATCAGGTCACTGTGTGTGGGACTAGAGTTATCGCAACAGGTCACTGTGTGTGGACTAGAGTTATCGCATCAGGTCACTGTGTGTGGGACTAGAGTTATCGCATCAGGTCACTGTGTGTGGGACTAGAGTTATCGCATCAGGTCACTGTGTGTGGGACTAGAGTTATCGCATCAGGTCACTGTGTGTGGGACTAGAGTTATCGCATCAGGTCACTGTGTGTGGGACTAGAGTTATCGCATCAGGTCACTGTGTGTGGGACTAGAGTTATCGCATCAGGTCACTGTGTGTGGGACTAGAGTTATCGCATCAGGTCACTGTGTGTGGGACTAGAGTTATCGCATCAGGTCACTGTGTGTGGGACTAGAGTTATCGCATCAGGTCACTGTGTGTGGGACTAGAGTTATCGCATCAGGTCACTGTGTGTGGGACTAGAGTTATCGCATCAGGTCACTGTGTGTGGGACTAGAGTTATCGCATCAGGTCACTGTGTGTGGGACTAGAGTTATCGCATCAGGTCACTGTGTGTGGGACTAGAGTTATCGCATCAGGTCACTGTGTGTGGGACTAGAGTTATCGCATCAGGTCACTGTGTGTGGGACTAGAGTTATCGCATCAGGTCACTGTGTGTGGGACTAGAGTTATCGCATCAGGTCACTGTGTGTGGGACTAGAGTTATCGCATCAGGTCACTGTGTGTGGGACTAGAGTTATCGCATCAGGTCACTGTGTGTGGGACTAGAGTTATCGCATCAGGTCACTGTGTTGTGGGACTAGAGTTATCGCATCAGGTCACTGTGTGTAGGGACTAGAGTTATCGCATCAGGTCACTGTGTGTGGGACTAGAGTTATCGCATCAGGTCACTGTGTGTTGGGACTAGAGTTATCGCATCAGGTCACTGTGTGTGGGACTAGAGTTATCGCATCAGGTCACTGTGTGTGGGACTAGAGTTATCGCATCAGGTCACTGTGTGTGGGACTAGAGTTATCGCATCAGGTCACTGTGTGTGGGACTAGAGTTATCGCATCAGGTCACTGTGTAGTAGGGACTAGAGTTATCGCATCAGGTCACTGTGTGTGGGACTAGAGTTATCGCATCAGGTCACTGTGTGTGGGACTAGAGTTATCGCATCAGGTCACTGTGTGTGGGACTAGAGTTATCGCATCAGGTCACTGTGTTGTGGGACTAGAGTTATCGCATCAGGTCACTGTGTGTGGGACTAGAGTTATCGCATCAGGTCACTGTGTGTGGGACTGGAGTTATCGCATCATGTCACTGTGTGTGGGACTAGAGTTATCGCATCAGGTCACTGTGTGTGGGACTAGAGTTATCGCATCAGGTCACTGTGTGTGGGACTAGAGTTATCGCATCAGGTCACTGTGTGTGGGACTAGAGTTATCGCATCAGGTCACTGTGTGTGGGACTATAGTTATCGCATCAGGTCACTGTGTGTGGGACTAGAGTTATCGCATCAGGTCACTGTGTGTCACTGTGTGTGTGTCACTGTGTGTGTGTGTGTCACTGTGTGTGTGTGTGTCACTGTGTGTGTGTGTGTCACTGTGTGTGTGTGTCACTGTGTGTGTGTGTGTCACTGTGTCACACAGGTCACTGTGTGTGTGACTAGAGTTATCGCATCAGGTCACCGTGTGTCACTGTGTGTGTGTCACTGTGTGTGTGTGTGTGTGTGTCACTGTGTGTGTGTGTGTGTCACTGTGTCACACAGGTCACTGTGTGTGGGACTATAGTTATCGCATCAGGTCACTGTGTGTCACTGTGTGTGTGTGTGTGTGTGTGTGTCACTGTGTCACACAGGTCACTGTGTGTGGGACTAGAGTTATCGCATCAGGTCACTGTGTGTCACTGTGTGTCACTGTGTGTGTGTGTGTAACTGTGTCACACAGGTCACTGTGTGTGGGACTAGAGTTATCGCATCAGGTCACTGTGTGTCACTGTGTGTCACTGTGTGTTTGTCACTGTGTCGCACAGGTCACTGTGTGTGGGATTAGAGTTATCGCATCATGTCACTGTGTGTCACTGTGTGTGTGTCACTGTGTCACACAGGTCACTGTGTCACACAGGTCACTGTGTCACACAGGTCACTGTGTCACACAGGTCACTGTGTCACACAGGTCACAGGTTATTGCATCAGGTCGATTATTTCGCCGCGGTGTAGGACGAGTGCTTGGATCATCCAAAATGCATTCATTTTGCGGTTTGGGGAATAGTATACATCATACCAGCATCAGAGGAACGTCGGAAGTTTTATTCAAATAAATCCTCAACTGAATTACACCACAAAAAAAAAACGTTTTCACATCACGCCCATCTGGGTGTGGGTGAAAAGGTCAGGCAGATTGTGCCGCAGCACCTCAGGGCATTGCGTGTCAGTGGGTGAGGGTGAAAAGGTCAGGCAGATTGTGCCAACTCAGGGCATTGCGTGTCAGTGGGTGAGGGTGAAAAGGTCAGGCAGATTGTGCCGCAGCAACTCAGGGCATTGCGTGTCAGTGGGTGAGGGTGATAGGGTCAGGCAGATTGTGCCGCAGCAACTCAGGGCATTGCGTGGCAGTGGGTGAGGGTGATAAGGTCAGGCAGATTGTGCCGCAGCACCTCAGGGCATTGCGTGGCAGTGGGTGAGGGTGATAAGGTCAGGCAGATTGTGCCGCAGCACCTCAGGGCATTGCGTGGCAGTGGGTGAGGGTGAAAAGGTCGGGTAGATTGTGCCGCAGCACCTCAGGGCATTGCGTGGCAGTGGGTGAGGGTGAAAAGGTCGGGTAGATTGTGCCGCAGCACATCAGGGCATTGCGTGTCAGTGGGTGAGGGTGAAAAGGTCGGGTAGATTGTGCCGCAGCACATCAGGGCATTGCGTGTCAGTGGGTGAGGGTGATAGGGTCAGGCAGATTGTGCCGCAACACCTCAGGGCATTGCGTGTCAGTGGGTGAGGGTGAAAAGGTCGGGTAGATTGTGCCGCAGCACCTCAGGGCATTGCGTGTCAGTGGGTGAGGGTGAAAAGGTCAGGCAGATTGTGCCGCAGCACATCAGGGCATTGCGGAGCAGACCACATAGCAGACGGCAACCATCTCTCCACCAAGGAAATAATGGCACACACCTAGTAAAAACCAGCACAAGTTTCGAAAAAGATAAATTATTACTTTCAAAAGCAGTGTACCCAACAAACAATCCACTGAAGACTAATCAAGATTAAAACAAATATGTCATACATATACGCCGGAATGAAAACAAAACAATACTCAGTACTGCTGTATTTGCTCAAGAACAATATGTTCTCAAGTTTGTGTTTACCTGTGCCGAACTAGAGTGACAGTGGGTGCTCTCACCATGAGCTGGCAGACTCCTGTGCCGAACGAGTGACAGTGGGTGCTCTCACTCACCATGAGCTGGCAGACTCCTGTGCCGAACGAATGACAGTGGGTGCTCTCACTCACCATGAGCTGGCAGACTCCTGTGCCGAACGAGTGACAGTGGGTGCTCTCACCATGAGCTGGCAGACTCCTGTGCCGAACGAGTGACAGTGGGTGCTCTCTCTCACCATGAGGTGGCAGACTCCTGTGCCGAACGAATGACAGTGGGTGCTCTTTATCACCATGAGCTGGCAGACTCCTGTGCCGAACGAGTGACAGTGGGTGCTCTCACCATGAGCTGGCAGACTCCTGTGCCGAACGAGTGACAGTAGGTGCTCTCACCATGAGCTGGCAGACTCCTGTGCCGAACGAGTGACAGTGGGTGCTCTCACCATGAGCTGGCAGACTCCTGTGCCGAACGAGTGACAGTGGGTGCTCTCTCTCACCATGAGCTGGCAGACTCCTGTGCCGAACGAATGGCAGTGGGTGCTCTCACCATGAGCTGGCAGACTCCGGTGCCGAACGAGTGACAGTGGGTGCTCTCACCATGAGCTGGCAGACTCCTGTGCCGAACGAGTGACAGTGGGTGCTCTCACCATGAGCTGGAAGACTCCTGTGCCGAACTAGAGTGACAGTGGGTGCTCTCACCATGAGCTGGCAGACTCCTGTGCCGAACTAGAGTGGCAGTGGGTGCTCTCACCATGAGCTGGCAGACAACTGTGCCGAACTAGAGTGACAGTGGGTGCTCTCACCATGAGCTGGCAGACTCCTGTGCCGAACGAGTGACAGTGGGTGCTCTCACCATGAGCTGGCAGACTCCTGTGCCGAACGAGTGACAGTGGGTGCTCTCACCATGAGCTGGCAGACTCCTGTGCCGAACGAGTGCCAGTGGGTGCTCTCACCATGAGCTGGCAGACTCCTGTGCCGAACGAGTGACAGTGGGTGCTCTCACCATGAGCTGGCAGACTCCTGTGCCGAACTAGAGTGACAGTGGGTGCTCTCACCATGAGCTGGCAGACTCCTGTGCCGAACTAGAGTGACAGTGGGTGCTCTCACCATGAGCTGGCAGACTCCTGTGCCGAACGAGTGACAGTGGGTGCTCTCACCATGAGCTGGCAGACTCCTGTGCCGAACTAGAGTGACAGTGGGTGCTCTCACCATGAGCTGGCAGACTCCTGTGCCGAACTAGAGTGACAGTGGGTGCTCTCACCATGAGCTGGCAGACTCCTGTGCCGAACGAGTGACAGTAGGTGCTCTCACCATGAGCTGGCAGACTCCTGTGCCGAACGAGTGCCAGTGGGTGCTCTCACCATGAGCTGGCAGACTCCTGTGCCGAACGAGTGCCAGTGGGTGCTCTCACCATGAGCTGGCAGACTCCTGTGCCGAACGAGTGCCAGTGGGTGCTCTCACCATGAGCTGGCAGACTCCTGTGCCGAACTAGAGTGATGTAGCGGGGTACATCTTCTCAGCATGTTCCAATGCACCGGGCCTGACTCCTCTGACAAAACATTCCGAGCCGGCCGGCGGCAGACCGCCCCCTCTCCTCGCATTCAACCCAGACATGCAAAAACTCGGGTCCGAAGCCCGAGACTGCAAGTCTAGTAACTACAGTCATCACAGCCATCGCCAGAACAGCTGAGTAAGCGAGACGACGGCGGGGAGCAACGCCAGCCGGGTGTACGCCCCTCAGGTACACCCATTACGGTACCAGTCCCATTTGCGTACCGGCCCCAGTACCGTCCCTACCGGCGCTGCCACATCACCCCGCCCCTCCCCTCTATGTCCTATGAGTCAGCACAGCCAGGGCGGCCGCCCAAAGGCAGAGGGACAGCTGTGTAGAACTGTAGCACGCCAACAAAGAGACGGGTTTGAAGTAAGGGAAGAATCGTTGTTGAGAAGAAATGCGGATGATAAACCGACACTATTGATGCGAAGTGATAGAAAATCGCAGTCAATTATTACGGAACAAATGACGTGTACGATATACGCGGAGTAAGACGTAAAATCAGAAGTATTGTCTAAAAAGAAGAATTGATATTATCACAAGGGCGAAGAGCTAATTGCAAGTGCAAGTAAGGATAAAATTAGAAATACGATCAACGCCGGCATATATATATATATATATATATATATATATATATATATATATATATATATATATATATATATATATATATATATATATATATATATATATATATATATATATATATATATATATATATATATATATATATATATATATATATATATATATATATATATATATATATATATATATATATATATATATATATATATATATATATATATATATATATATATATATATATATATATATATATATATATATATATATATATATATATATATATATATATATATATATATATATATATATATATATATATATATATATATATATATATATATATATATATATATATATATATATATATATATATATATATATATATATATATATATATATATATATATATATATATATATATATATATATATATATATATATATATATATATGTGTGTGTATGTATATATATATATATATATATGTATATATATTTAACGATTGTTAATGCAGCACTACAAATTACTGAACTTGAACGTAGCTCCAAGCAATGATACAAAATTAAGCATGTCAAGAGTTTCGTTAAACTGAAGAAGGCGAACATTTCATGCTGGAAAAATAAAGGGATGAAAAGAAAGTCATCTAAAAACGATACTACGACGTAATAATTGGAATGCAATGACTGAAAGGACTACCTGATTGATTATTGAAGAATACCATTTTATCAGCAAGATGCATTATCAAGAAACCAAAATTATCTGGTTATATAAAGATGCCGTAGTCCTCTTATCAAACTTATATAAAGATATTTGCACCAGACACCAGACACATGGCAGTAACAAAGCAAAGGGCCTGGCCATAGGTAGCAAGCAAACAAGAAAGTGGAAGAAATATGCACTACTTGAAGCAATTATATTATGAACAAAATTAAGTAAGAAAGGTCATTAAGAAGTTTGAAGAAGCTCTATACACTAGAAATGCAAAATTGTCGACGGCAAGAATCGGCCAATCAGAAGACGGGGGTGTGCCACACCCAGAGCAAGACACCGCCGGGTCGGAGTATAAAAAGAGGCAACGTCGCACAGAGACAGCGGAAGGGGAGCGGACAGCAGCGGACAGCAGCGGAGGCAGTCGACAACGGGACCCCAGCACGCGCGCTGCCCGCGGCGCGGCGGCGGTAGCCGTCCGCCGTGGCAGGGCGGACAGCGGAGACAAGACGGCGGACAGCGGAGACAAGACAGCGGAAGGGGAGCGGACAGCAGCGGACAGCAGCGGAGGCAGTCGACAACGGGACCCCAGCACGCGCGCTGCCCGCGGCGCGGCGGCGGCAGCCGTCCGCCGTGGCAGGGCTGACAGCCGCAGAGAGAGGAAGACGGCAAGAACTGAGCCGACGGCGGCAGATCACAGTAAGTCACGAAGCTGCTCATCCTCTCCGATCCTACCCGAAATTCTGCCCAGGTCCGGTGACTACAAAATTTAAACAATAAGGGACTAAGTGGGATATTTTACGTAATTTGGGTCATCTGTCCAGGCTCGCTACTTTTTACCTAGGAAGGCAGGAAAAATGTATGTGTAGCCGATGCTGTACTAGAGGTGTGATGCCAGGCGACCGTAGTACTTTGGAATCCAGCACGCTGCGTTGCAGGAGGTCATGGCGTAAGCCCTAGCGCATTGGCGCATGTAAATACGAGCGGTTTTAGTTAGTATTTTAAACTAGAGATTGAGCGAGTCAATTATTCGGTTCTGTGCTGGTTTTGGTGATATTAGGCGGAGATTCAAATGAATCATTGGTTGAACATGTAAATTGATTGGGACGTACCAAAAACGATTATATACTGCGCTACCGTTTGTTTAGTTGCTGAGTTAAAATAAACATTGTAAATTTGTGTAACATTTTACGGGGGAAAGGAGACATGATGGAGTCGAGAGGGTCGTTGAAGGAAGGAAATGTACACAGCGATGCGGTTCCCCGACAGCATGAGGTAAGGCAAGAATTAAGCCAGTATAGCCGCAGATAAGTAGGATATGTTTCGAATGTTGTTTGAATGGTTCGATTAATTCGTTCTCGTCTTGCTCGCAATACTTAGCCAGAAGCCCGAGTTTAATGATTAAGTACGTTTCCGCTTCAGTAAATTTAACGTTATGTATCAGAGTTGTGGACGATTTCAAATCACGGAATGGTAACTTTCGCTGAACGGTTAAAACGCCAGGTAACCCAACTACCAGACAAAGTATTAGTGAGGTTGGGTAGAGACTCGTCATTCTAGCTTGGCAGGTAAGGATAACAAATGTAAGGACCATATCACTGAGACGGCAGCGATTGGTTATAAAGTATCGGTTCATTCTGTCGCTTAGAGGTGTGCTCTATGTTGAGCGGGACAACACAAATCGGAGACTGGTAAGTTACCGCAAGGGGATTGTCTGTCTAAGATTACATATGTATAATCGGCGATGCGCTATTAGCTATTGGTCCAGCATCGCTTCCTACCGACGATTGTTTAAGGACGGTGTATGAGAAATGCGATTCCTTAGCCGTCAATGCGACCTCGTTTCTGTCGCTGATAAACTCGTGCCGCTGATCCGGAGTGGTTAACGTTAAATCCCTGTCTATATTACCTTCTTTGGAATTATCGATCAAACCATAACTAGTTCAGCCCGTAAAAGGTTCTAAGGGTGCAGCAACCTGCAACAGACGTATACTTGCGAGTCAGTGGATGATAAGTATAACAGTCAAATTAACTTTCTTAATATTGTGAGTCTCCTAACCGTCTGTTAAAAATACACCTTCAGCCAGCAGCTCGCGATTTACGACATTACAGCCGACGCCTTCCCTTTGTTAACGTCATGGTACAACTGTAATGTTAGATGTCCTGTATATTGACAGTCCAAGTGGTAACTTAAGCCTTATTATTAGCCAACTATAAACAGCGTTAAATTATTTGAATATATTCTGACGATGGTGCACTGCCGATTATATTGAAGTTTAAAAGTGATATTTAGGAGATTACTAGCTGATGCTTATTGAAATGGGTCATGTGTGATATATGCACGTTATCTCTGGTGGCGATTCTTTTTGGACAAAGTTTCCCATGTGGGAAATTACCTAAGAGTCATATAATTTACGTCCCCGATAGAGAACTGGTAAAGCGGTTAGTACTCAGGCATAGTTGGAGAAACGTCGCTGATACTGATTTCGTAATAGGATAGCTAGAAGGACATGGACAGGACAGGGAGGTGTCATTCCTGCAACAGTGGTCAGGACAGGCCAGGGAGGTGTGATCCCTGCAACAATGGGTCAGGACAGGCCAGGGAGGTGTGATCCCTGCAACAATGGGTCAGGACAGTGCTGGGAGGTTTGATCCCTGCAACAGTGGGACAGGACAGGCCAGGGAGGTGTGATCCCTGCAACAATGGGTCAGGACAGGCCGGGGAGGTGTGATCCCTGCAATAATGGGTCAGGACAGTGCTGGGAGGTTTGATCCCTGCAACAATGGGTCAGGACAGTGCTGGGAGGTTTGATCCCTGCAACGGTGGGACAGGACAGGGAGGTGTGATCCCTGCAACAGTGGGATAGGACAGGACAGGGAGGTGTGATTCCTGCAACAGTGGGACAGGACAGGGAGGTGTGATCCCTGCAACAGTGGGTCAGGACAGGACAGGGAGGTGTGATCCCTGCAACAGTGGGACAGGACAGGACAGGGAGGTGTGATCCCTGCAACAGTGGGTCAGGACAGGACAGGACAGAGATTAAATCGTATCGGAGCTTGGAGGAGAGGCATGACGGCTTGTGTGCCCGATCCTTGTATCGAACATCTATCAGCGTGGCGAAACATGTGAATGAAAGTGCTCGTGGAAAATTATGCCCAGACCGAGTGATATCGGCTGGCCGCATATCACAGGGAGGTTACAATTAGTAAGTCCGAGACTGCGGGTGCCAAATGCCAGAGGATGATAGGTTGGCGCAGAAAAAGGAGGGCGAGGGAGGAAGGATAAGAGGGAGGAGGAGGCCGGACGTGCCTCAGAAGTCACTCTAGGTTAAACGGGAAGATCTCCTCTAGAGATTCCCGGGCGCCCGCAGTCGGTATATAGGCAAGGACATCCGCGTAGCTCGCCGTCGATGCCGGTCGATGTTAACTTAGAAAGTTGGTCCGGCGGAGCCAGGTCGTGGCCCGGATGGAGGTCAGAGGTCCGGCGGAGCCCAAGGTAGGCCCGGATAGAGGACCCAGGTCCGGCGGAGCCCAGGTCGGAGGCCCGGACAGTAGGTATAGGAGCCTCGCTGCGGCACGACCTTAACTTTTTTGATTGTGATGTTTGTGTTCTCAGTGAAACTTGGTTAAAACCGGAAATCCCCTCACGATACGTCAACTTTCCTGGCTATACTCTAACACGCGCGGACCGACCTGATGGTAGAGGTTATGGAGGAGTTGCCGTTCTTTGTAGATCAGATTTTAAAGTTAGGTGGCTCCAGTCAGTGTGTGCATCTGATCAATGTAAGTTAGAAACTCTGTGGCTTTCGATGACCAATTTGCATGAGCATCGTTTCAACGTGTGTGCATTGTACAGGCCCCCACGTCACAGCTCTGCTCATATTTCTGTCGATTTAGACTGTCTCGAGATCCAAGTGCAGCGTGTTTTGCTCAGCTCAACCGATCCCGTTATCATCACTGGCGACATAAATTGTAATATCCTAGGAACTGATGCCGATCCATGTGGAGTTAGGCTGTTGGAATTTTTAGAAAACTTATCCCTGTTTCAACATGTTCGTACCCCCACTTTTAGGTCTGGGTCTCTGTTAGATGTTTTTATCACGAGCGTAGCTGATTTTACAACTGATGTTCAAGTTCACCAATGCGCCTACAGCGATCACTCCTTTATTATTGCCCGTGTCAACATTCCTAAAGTACGTGTGAAGCCGAAGTTCATTTATTCCAGACGTCTTCATACGATGAATGTCTTACATTTTCGTTTTTATCTATGTCGCACTGACTGGAGCCCAGTGTTCTCGCGCGCGGAAGTTGCCGATCAGTGGACTGCCTTCACCGATCTGTTTCTGCCTTTACTTGAATTTCATGCTCCTTCACAGCGCATCAAGCTGTACAACCCTTCGGCACCCCTCCCTGTCTCGGACGCCACCTTGCGGCTGATGGCTCAGCGCCGCGGACTTCTTGCACTAAGTGGTAGGACCCCAGCCTTTCTCGCTCTCGACAAGATGGCCAATTCTGCCATTATAAATGATGTGAGGAATAATATTGCCCGGCGGGTGACTGAGCAGGGTCCTACCACCATCTTTCGGAACATTCGCCAAATTATTGAGGGCAATAAGTCCGCGCAGAGAGCTGCGCCTGAGGCCACACCCGACCAGCTAAACGGGTACTTCGTCGGGGTGGGGCCTCGTGTCGCGGGTGAGGTTCGAGACAGGGGGAGCCCCTTCATCTTCCTTGTAGACTTCCGAGGGTTGGCGCCAGTGCTTTCACTCTGAAGCCTGTCTCTTTTGACTTTCTCCGTTCTGTCCTCTTTTCTATGAAAAATTCAGGAGCCTGTGGTTCTGACGGCATCTGCACCAGGATTTTGAAACTTTGTTTCGACGTCATCGGCCATGTCTTCCTTCATATCATCAACACCTGTCTCACAACCTGTGAGTATATCGCGTCCTGGAAACACTCTATCGTGCATCCTATTTACAAATCCGGCAGCCTTTCCGAAACATCAAACTTCCGTCCCATCTCCATCGTCCCAGCCTTTCCAAAACTTATAGATAGAGTTGTTCAGCGACAACTGTACTCTTACATGGCCAACAATCACCTTTTTTCCTCATCCCAGCACGGTTTTAGTTCTAATCACTCCACAGAAACCGCGCTTCTTACCATATCCGATCATATCCTTTCCGCCACCGACCGCCAGGACATCACTCTCCTCTGTCTACTTGACCTGTCAAAATGCTTTGACGTGATCGACCACGCAAAGCTCCTTTCCATACTTCAAACCTATTCCATCCTGGTTATCGACGCCCTCCTACCTGATTTTCCTCTTATCTCACTGGCCATACTCAATCTGTTTGTACAGCTGACGGGCGTGAGAACCGCCACCTTTCCCGATCCCTACTAAATCCTATCGGTGTTTTCCAAGGATCCTCACTCGGCCCACTCCTATTCCAGATTTTTGCCAATGACTTATCCCTCTTTGCCCCTGAGGCGCACGTGGTGCAGTACGCTGACGATACCCAAATTCTGGTCTCAGGCAAAAAAGAATCCCTCCCTCAGCTCATTGCTACCATAGAACAGGCTGTATCATCTCTCGACACCTGGTTCCATTCCCATGGTTTGAAAGTAAATACCGGGAAAACAGAGCTCATTGTCTGTGGTTCCCGTCAAAATTGTCGTGGCATGACCACGACCACTATTCGGTTCCCTGAGGACATAGTGCGTGAGAGCCCCACGGTGAGGAATCTTGGCGTACTGTTCGACAAGCACCTCTCGTGGGTCTCACACGTATCTGCCCTCGTCAAAACATGTAACGGTATCCTCATCGGCCTGACCCACGTGCGTCATCAGATCCCTTCGTCACTTCTTCCTGTCATAGTCGACGCCCTTGTCATCTCGCACGTCCGATACTGTTTGACGGTGTTCGGCAACGGCTCAGAGAAAAACATGCAGCGTCTTCTTCACAAAATTAGCACCACCGGGGAACCACAGGCTCTCGCTTCCCGGCTTTCGACACATTCTGAGTTTCGAGCTAGAAGCACACGCCAGGACGCTGATTTGGCCCTCCCGCGCGTGAGAACCGAAGCCGGCAAGAGACGCTTTTTATACAGTGTAGCGCAGCGCTACAACGCGTTGCCGCCGGACCTGCGCGAGGCGTCTTTAGCTTCTTTTAAACGTCAGCTCCGTGATCTTTTACATGGTGTATGATGGGTGTCGTGTATGTTTATGTCGGTCGCTGTGTGAATGTGCGTATGATCATGGAGTGTATTTTAGTTTCTAGTATGCATGTTGCTGAGTGTCGTTTTTAACATGTCTCTACCTTTTAACCATGACGCGACACTCAGAATAGCCGTTGTATGCATCGGAGAGTGTTTTTACTGTCAATACATACATACATACATACATGGTTATATGGCATACGGTAAAATGTTAAATTCCAAAAACTCGGTTCCCTTCGATTTTGCTTACATTGTAATTTGTTCTTGCTCTGGGCGTTAGCCATGCACCATGCACAATTTGGAATAGGCCGCCAGTAATTTTGGAAGAAAATTACCATCAGGTTTACCATGATTTAAGTCATAAGCACTTTTCTGATCATAATTTCTTATCTAATTGAACTATAGAGTTAACAACAGCGTTATTGTGTTTGGTTTGGCAAGACGCGTTGATTGATATAACAACAAATATGTCTAGCTCACGTCATCTACTTATGGTTATATGGCATTCGGTAAAATGTTAAATTCAGACAAATCGGTTCCCTTCGATTTTGCTTATATTGTAATATGTTCTTGCTCTGGGCGTTGGCCATGCACCATTACAAATTTGGAATGGGCCGCCAGTAATTTTGGAAGAAAATTACCATCAGGTTTACCATAATTTAAGTCATAAGCACCTTTCTGATCATAATTTCTTATCTTATTGAGCTAGTCAATACATTGTAATGCACTCATGAGTCATGAAACATTTATCTGAACCGTTTTTTCCCGTAATCAATCAATAAACATCTTAGAAAACCATGATACATTCGGTGGATTAGATTCGCCCCCTACGACGACTTATTTAGTGTATGCGATTTGTTTAGAGGTAATTCAACAAAGTTGAACAAATTGATATGTCGCGTTTCCAATAATGGAGGGAAACACCGATCTTGAACTCCGAAAGAAGTATATGTACTTGCTTTTAATTTTTACAAACTTCCAACTTTGAAGTAAGGAATATTTGTATTTCATTCTTAAATTGTGATCATATAATTTGTATACCATAACGGTAGCCTAAGAAATTGTTGTTAAACAAATAAAAAGGTCATTATTTACCTTAAATAATTAATTAATTTGATTCACAGATTTGACATAAAATGGACATTCGCTGCATTTTTAACAGAGCAAAATAATGCCTACGAACATCATAGACTGGTACGACCGGTTTAGCTCCCTTTATACTAGGTTTTAATTTGATACATAATTACTATTTGATAACCCTAAATGTTCCAAGCTGCTTGGGGCGCTGACAATCTTCGCCGGTTGCAAGGTGTACAAGGAAGTTTTTGCTAATATGGGGTCTAGAAGACAAATCTGCACATAACTGTCCTGAAACGTCACAAGTATTAATATTGAGAAGAAATTGACAGCTCTACATAACAATAGCGCCACCAAGAGGCGCGAAATTTGAGGTTTTGGAAGGCTGGAGCCTATTTTGCTATTTCAATCAGACCGTGGGGGTATCACGAAGAAATGAGACTAGAGAAAAGGGGAGGGCCAAAAAAATGATACCCCTTAGGGCTAAATGGGCCCCCTGGAGCCGCCGATGTCCTCATAATCTAAGTCCGCCTCACCAAAATGCCCACCCAGTCCAAAATCCTTACGGCAGGCCCTGCTGTAGGTGACTGTCAAAGTCCATGACCGCAACGATACTTACCTATGGTGTCACACTCAGTCCTTCCTAAGCAAGCTTAGTTCTGTTGGTAGAGGTTGTATGTACCATTTGCTAACTTCATTAAACTTAACTATAAACGCTTATTTGACATAACGATATATTTTCCTACACCGAAATCGCCAAACTGATACAGTCCTACGCAAGTCACCAATTCCCTAGAAGCATAGGATGAGTATCATATTCCTATTTTCAGTCTTCTCCAAAACGAGAAAAAAATGCTCTCCGCTTCACAGCTAAATTAAGCAGCATTGCCATTAAGCTCAAGCACACAATCTAAGCTAATTAGTAATTGCTAAGATTTGCAGTTCGGTCACACAAATGCAACGGATATCACGACCAAACAAAGTACAAAGTAGGCAAAGTTTCACAAATAAACGGCAATGCGGACGGTCGCAGAAACATACAGCCGGTCCCGTATTTGAACGTCCACTGTCTTCTGATTAAAAATCCCAAACCAAACATTTTCTACAATAGCAGGACCTAATTAAGAGAAACTGCACACTGGTGGAACACGTCAATGTAAGTAAACCAGCGCATGAAACAAATAACAGTTGTATCACACGGTGGGAGCAATCGGTCTCTGGTCAGATTCCTAGCATGGTCAACAGGATGTAATCATTCGTTTAAAATCAATTGAAATCTGAAAAAATATGTGTTAGAAAATTATTGGAATGGGTATGCATAAGAATAAATATGAGCATTAAACACGGGGTAGAGCATGAATCAAAAGGAAAAGCAATGAAGTGATGAATATGTGTCTCGCACGTTATTATGATCGATGTGTGTGAGAAATTGGACAAAATATTTTCAAATAATAGCCGTTTTCACGAAGGATTATTGCGCTGAAAACTTTCTGAAAAGTTTCTGAAAAGTTTCTGAGAAGTTTAGGTATGTAAGTCTTAGTATATTATACATTCCAAGAAATACATTACTGATTTAGGCGATATTATCACTATTCAGTAGTTATGGAACCATGCATTGAGCTCATAACAAGTTTATGATACACATTTGCCGTTTTTAAAGAACATATGCGTCTACAATCCATTCGTTCAGTTTAGCATATACCGGCATACTAGTTACTCAATATGGCAGCGTCATGGATCACAGGTCTGTCTGCGCATGCGCAGTGATGTGCCAGCATAGATTCGCCGCCGCTTCCGAACCGCGTGCCGCACGCACATGGTCAAAGCCAAGCCGCACAGGCCGGCCGCTGGATTGGGCCGGATTGGGCGAGTCCATTGCGTCCAATTGCGTTACACGCCACATAATGTTCTGAATCGTTCTGAAGTTTTGACAAGTTTCAGTCGGTGGCGATCTGGCATCACAACTGACCTATCAATACTTATCTTGCTAATTACCACCAAACCGCAATTTTGTCAACATATTATATGCTTACCAACATACAGGGCTGGTAAAAACGCCTGAAGTGGCGCCAACCAAATCTGTTATGGGAAAAATTGGCCCCCAGGGACAAGTATCAACGCACAATCTCTGGTGAATCAAAAACGACTAAAAAGTTGGTTTGGAGTTGGTTAGTTTAGTTTGTTTGGGGTTTAGAGCATAAAATTAGTAACTTATGGCAAGGTATCTGGAAAGTGTAGGTGTAAGCGTAGGTGTAAATAGTAACTAGGTGCTAATTGATGTTATGAACCATACAAAAGGAAATACCTATGAGCTATCAGTTCTGGTAATAAAGAGTGGTATTGACTTGGTTTTGTTACACAGCAATAAACATAAAATTATTTATTATTTGGATGGCTGGCATGATGGACATTATTGTCAAAAGTTGTGTTAAAATGATCAATAACATGCCAAATATGTATTTTAGTGGTCAAATGGATAATTAAAATAGACAAGCTTTCGACATCACTGTCATCATCAGGTCTGAAGTTTTTAAATATTTTTGAATGACACACAAAATAACAAAAACAGATTCGCTCATGTCACAATGATGATGGTATCCTCCAGTATGACCGGCACTGCTGAATGTATAGACATGGAATGCATAATACAAAGTACCCATTTGTGAAAATATACGACATTCAAGATTTAGTGACTATTACATGCCTAACATATCGTAACATAATCTAACAAAATGTAACAAATTTAATATGACGAAGGTGACACAGTTATGAAAAGAAACCTGTCATAGTTTAAAATACAGACACTCAAACGCCTGAGTGATTAGCGAGAAAATGTACAACATTGTCAAAAGAAAGCATACTACGAAAATCACCTATTTGCAACATGACGTAACAAAATAAGCAATACGCAACCAGCGCAAGACAGGCTGTGTGACACAATCGTTGACAGCGAATGAATGATAACATGCAACTTGCAAACACACCCACACACCTTAGCGACAGGTCCTTCTGTAATAAGCCACCTACACGGTTAGATAATGGGCCATGATTTTAAGTATGTGTTCAGGTTAGGGCTGTTTTCACGGATTTTGATTGATTCATCTATCTTATTGTCTGCTATATCACGATTCGTGCTCATTATCTCAAGATGAAAGCTACTATTTATGTCTTTGTTGCTAAGTCCGGTGTGGTTGTCCAAGGTGTGCTCGCCCAGTCCTGTACCTAGCCTGCGCAATCTAGCGTCGGACAGGTGTTCCTTAAATCTTTCCCGGACTGGTCGAGATGTTTCCCCTATATAGAAGTATGTTTTTTTTGTCATTGTTACACTGTTTACAAGAAATTTTATATACGACGTTTTTTGTGTGGCATTTCCCAGCTGGGCCGTTAGGGCATGCATGACAACGTGTCTTTCCTCTACATGGAGGGGGCTCTAGAGCAGATCTGACGAGTTTATTCTTCAGGGTGGGTCCACTCCGCCAGGCTACTCTTAAATTCAGTTTGGATCCTTTGATGATCCCATTCACACGATGACATATTGTCTCATTAACGTATGGCAGCCTCATGTATGTCACTTGTCCTGCGTTTACATTTTTCTTTTTTTGATTGCGTCGGGTTGGTCTGAGATTAGTTCTGAATGCTCTATCTATCATATATTCTGGGTAGCCGTTCTCTAGGAAAAGAAGTTTTATTTTGTCAAGACTCCGGTCAGTGGCATCTGGTGATGATGATACTCGAATGGCTCGTTTTGTTTGTGAAGTTGGGATTCCTAATTTTGTTTTCTTGGGGTGTGCAGACTCATAATGCAGTACAATAGGGGCAGCCATGAGTTTAATGAACAGTTCGGTAGTGAATCTTCCATCCGGGTGGACTGTAATCATTGTGTCTAAAAAGGATAGGGTACCTGAATAGTATGTGTGCTCCAGAGTGAACTTGATCTTAGGGTGATGATTGTTAATGTTCTCATAAAATTCCAGCAAGCTTTTCAGTCCATGCACCCATATTCCGAAATAGTCATCTATATATCGTAAAAGTATGCTCGGTTTAAGGCAACAATTACTCACAAAGCTTGATTCAAGGTTATGCATGAAGGCTATGGCAATCGGTGGCGCGAGTCTGTTACCCATCGCTATTCCCTCTGTTTGCTTGTAGTAGTTTGTTCCAAAACGAATAAAATTGTTGGTCAAGACGTGGGTAAGGAGGGTCTCTATCTCGGCGAGTGAAAGGCCATACACGTTAATCTTACTGATGTTTTCTCTTATCAGATTGATCGTGGCGGTAATGGCTTCTTGTATGGGAATGCTCCCATATAAGTTTACCACATCCAGGAAGAACACAATGTTCAGGTAACTTCCCCGGAAAAGCCCCTTTCAGCTTATTCAAATAGTGTCCCGTATTGTCTAGGTAAGTAGGTACAAAATGGAGGATCTGTGTCAGTATCTGCTGGAGAAACCAGGATAACTTATCCAGGGGATCTCCACAGTCTGACACGATCGGCCGGAGCGGATTGTTAGGCTTATGTGTTTTCGGTAAACCGTAGAATTCCGCTGTTCTAGTCCACCTAGGCAGTAGTTTGGCTAACGTACGGTCTGGAAGCTTACCACGGAGGACTCTCGCGGTGAGGTCTTTGGTCTTGTTCTCCAGGTCGGGCGTCGGGTTGGTCGATACTTTTAAGTAACTGGTGAGCAAAGCAGAGGCTTTTGACCAGGGGCAAAGAGATAAATCAGGACCATAATGATGATCACAACAATCACACGGAAGATGTATCTATGACAGACAACCAAGATGTGGCACAGGCACCCCTTCCCAAACCGTACTTCTCAGACTCACGCTTGCCAGCCTCCTAATGTGAAGAGTTCCTCTCTTGAAATATTCAGGAAACTAAAGTACAGGCTACTCTCAGCGTTCAGATCACAAAAACAAAAGTGGTGAAACAGAATAAGAAATTGAATCCCCTCATTGATGATCTCGTCAAAAATGATAGCCTTATTGTCAAACAATCGGACAAATGTAAGAGCTTAGTGGTCATGCCTAAAACTGAATACGTGTCAAAAGCCTCTGCTTTGCTCACCAGTTACTTAAAAGTATCGACCAACCCGACGCCCGACCTGGAGAACAAGACTAAAGACCTCACCGCGAGAGTCCTCCGTGGTAAGCTCCCAGACCGTACGTTAGCCAAACTACTGCCTAGGTGGACTAGAACAGCGGAATTCTACGGTTTACCGGAAACACATAAGCCTAACAATCCGCTCCGGCCGATCGTGTCAGCCTGTGGAGATCCCCTGGATAAGTTATCCTGGTTTCTCCAGCAGATACTGACACAGATCCTCCATTTTGTACCTACTTACCTAGAAAATACGGGACACTATTTGAATAAGCTGAAAGGGGCTTTTCCGGGGAAGTTACCTGAAGGGGCCATTGAGTTCTCCCTGGATGTGGTAAACTTATATGGGAGCATTCCCATACAAGAAGCCATTACCGCCACGATCAATCTGATAAGAGAAAACATCAGTAAGATTAACGTGTATGGCCTTTCACTCGCCGAGATAGAGACCCTCCTTACCCACGTCTTGACCAACAATTTTATTCGTTTTGGAACAAACTACTGCAAGCAAACAGAGGGAATAGGGATAGGTAACAGACTCGCGCCACCGATTGCCATAGCCCTCATGCATAACCTTGAATCAAGCTTTGTGAGTAATTGTTGCCTTAAACCGAGCATACTTTTACGATATATAGATGACTATTTCGGAATATGGGTGCATGGACTGAAAAGTTTGCTGGAATTTTATGAGAACATTAACAATCATCACCCTAAGATCAAGTTCACTCTGGAGCACACATACTATTCAGGTACCCTATCCTTTTTAGACAATGATTACAGTCCACCCGGATGGAAGATTCACTACCGAACTGTTCATTAAACCCATGGCTGCCCCTATTGTACTGCATTATGAGTCTGCACACCCCAAGAAAACAAAATTAGGAATCCTAACTTCACAAACAAAACGAGCCATTCGACTATCATCATCACCAGATGCCACTGACCGGAGTCTTGACAAAATAAAACTTCTTTTCCTAGAGAACGGCTACCCAGAATATATGATAGATAGAGCATTCAGAACTAATCTCAGACCAACCCGACGCAATCAAAAAAAGAAAAATGTAAACGCAGGACAAGTGACATACATGAGGCTGCCATACGTTAATGAGACAATGTGTCATCGTGTGAATGGGATCATCAAAGGATCCAAACTGAATTTAAGAGTAGCCTGGCGGAGTGGACCCACCCTCAAGAATAAACTCGTCAGATCTGCTCTAGAGCCCCCTCCATGTAGAGGAAAGACACGTTGTCATGCATGCCCTAACGGCCCAGCTGGGAAATGCCACACAAAAACGTCGTATATAAAATGTCTTGCAAACAGTGTAACAATGACAAAAAAAAACATACTTCTATATAGGGGAAACATCTCGACCAGTCCGGGAAAGATTTAAGGAACACCTGTCCGACGCTAGATTGCGCAGGCTAGGTACAGGACTGGGCGAGCACACCTTGGACAACCACACCGGACTTAGCAACAAAGAAATAAATAGTAGCTTTCATCTTGAGATAATGAGCACGAATCGTGATATAGCAGACAATAAGATAGATGAATCAATCAAAATCCGTGAAAACAGCCCTAACCTGAACACATACTTAAAATCATGGCCCATTATCTAACCGTGTAGGTGGCTTATTACAGAAGGACCTGTCGCTAAGGTGTGTGGGTGTGTTTGCAAGTTGCATGTTATCATTCATTCGCTGTCAACGATTGTGTCACACAGCCTGTCTTGCGCTGGTTGCGTATTGCATATTTTGTTACGTCATGTTGCAAATAGGTGATTTTCGTAGTATGCTTTCTTTTGACAATGTTGCACATTTTCTCGCTAATCACTCAGGCATTTGAGTGTCTGTATTTTAAAAGGGAAATAATGACCTTTTTCCACAAAAATGGAGTTAGCACTTGAAATCGCCAGACGAGACCAAAATATATTGTAAATTCATCACATTTTGCATGAAAACTTTCCTACCGAAAGATATTTCAAGTTAAAGTTGATAAGCGTTCCACACTTTTAACGACCGGTACTTGCAAGTACTTTTTGGTCCTCATCAAACTGCGGGCTTTTCCCGTATTGTTTTTTTACGCAATGGAGTGGAAAATATATTGTGCGTTCTGCTTGTTGTGATTATATGCCCGGCGACCTTCTAAAACTAACAGCGATAGAAAAAAAGTGGCAATAAAATCGTATGCTCATCGATGCACATCAACGGCGGCATAGTTAGTGGTTGCGACCCTCAATTTTTGAAAATCAATTCATTTGTTTTCAACATTAGGAGTTTTGTATAATTTGTCTGTGGCTGTATATAACACTATGCTTTATATTATCATGCAAAATAATAATTTTTTCCCAAAAAAACTATAAACAATAACACAAAACTGGCAGTTAATTCGGAAGCTCATCGATGCACATCGACGGCGACTTATTTAGCGTCGGCGATTTGTTTACAAAGTCATTGTCATGCTTCTCGGCGCACTTAACCATTGTGGCGAGTTGTTCATGATTAGTATACCCAAGTCCCGCAGCAGGATTTGTTAATGACGTCACTGGTGCCATTCTTGTGTAGCATTGCAAAATATATCTGATTTTGAGTTGAAAGCTAATTAAAGACTTATTCAAATAGTTTGAATTTTCTTGTTAATTATTATTAAAGGCATTGTATCACTGTATTTCATAGTAGTTGACACTTCAGAAACTTATGACGTAATAATATTGTATCCAATATGCATTTCTCTCGCCTTTTGCTATTGTGGCGCAGTGCCGAGTGCTTTGCGAATACTGGTAGGGAAGGACGAATTTGTCAATGACCTTCATGAAGTACACAAGGTACTTGTTTTTTTATTTTTTCCAAACTTACAACTTTGAATTTGGGATTAATTTTATTTAATTCTTAAATTTAAATAAAGTAATTTTAAAACCATAACGGTAGCCTAAGAAATTGTTGTTAACAAAATCAAAAGGTCATTATTTCCCTTTAAACTATGACAGGTTTCTTTTCATAACTGTGTCACCTTCGTCATATTAAATTTGTTACATTTTGTTAGATTATGTTACGATATGTTAGGCATGTAATAGTCGCTAAATCTTGAATGTCGTATATTTTCACAAATGGGTACTTTGTAGTCTGCAAAGTGCTTGAATCAATCATCAAAGATAAGATTGTTGAATTCTTGGAGCAAAATGAACTCATCAAGGATACACAGCATGGCTTTAGGAAGGGCCGTTCTTGTTTAACTAATCTTCTGGAGTTTTTGGATGTTGCAACAGATAGCTTTGATCAGGGTAAACAGTAGCTTTTCTGTGTAAATGTAGCTTTTCTTGATTTCAGTAAAGCATTTGACAAAGTCCCCCATACAAGACTGGGGTTGCAACTTAAAATTCATGGGATCAGAGGCAAGATTCTGGATTGGATAGAAACGTGGCTTTCAGGACGCCAGCAAAGGGTTATATTGAATGGGTGCCAATCACAATGGAAGGAGGTTCTCAGTGGGGTTCCACAGGGCTCAGTCCTGGGCCCATTGCTTTTTATAATATTTGTGAATGCAATTGAGAACAGTATAGACAGCAAAGTCTTGAAATTTGCAGACGATCTAAAAGTTGTCAGGATTATTAGAGGAAAACATGATCAGGATGTTTTTCAATCAGATCTGGACAAGCTAGTTGAGTGGTCTGAAGCATGGCAGATGAAATTCAATTTGAGTAAATGTAAGATTATGCACGCTGGACGGGTTAGCAGTAAACATAGGTATGAAATGGGTGGGCAGAAAATGGAGCAGATTGAAAAGGAAAGAGATTTAGGTGTCGTGGTAAACAATAGACTATCAGCGTCAGACCAGGTTGTAGAAGCTAGGAAAAAGGCACTTAGAATGCTAGGGGCCATTAACAGAAATGTTTCCTACAAGAGTGAAAAGGTAATAACAAAACTGTATTGTGCATACGTTAGACCACATTTGGAGTATTGTGTACAAGCCTGGTCTCCAACATATGAGAAAGATTGCTGGTTGTTAGAAAGAGTTCAAAAATGGGCAACAAAAATGGTTAATTGTCTTGGTAGTTTACCTTATGAAGATAGATTAAAGAAATTGGGTATGTTTTCACTTAGATATAGAAGGCTAAGAGGAGATCTAATTGAAGTCTTCAAATTTGTAAATAGTCAGCATTCTGGATATTTAAAGGGTATGTTTGAGTTCAATAGGGAAAATCGAGGTAGAGGTCATCAGCAAAACTCATTATGAAACAAAGTAGGACTAGGCTATGACAGTCATTTTTCAGTAGAAGGGTTGTAGGACATTGGAATATGCTACCTGGGGATGTCGCTGATGCAGTGACACTTGCTTCCTTCAAAATTAGATTAGATAAATACTTTACAGAGAAGGGATTAGTTCATAAATACTCGTGGGATTAGCCTTCTTTTATGCAGGTAGAGTAAGGTGATTTGAAGGGGCGAGACTGGTGGAGGGGGTGGGGGGGGGGTGGGGTGGGGTGGGGTGGGGTGGGGGTGGGGGTGGGGGTGGGGGTGGGGGTGGGGTGGGGTGCAACCTCGGATGGGCCCAAGAGGCTCTTTGTTGCACTTTTCTTTTATGTTTATGTTTATGTTTTGTATTATGCATTCCATGTCTATACATTCAGCAGTGCCGGTCATACTGGAGGATACCATCATCATTGTGACATGAGCGAATCTGTTTTTGTTATTTTGTGTGTCATTCAAAAATATTTAAAAACTTCAGACCTGATGATGACAGTGATGTCGAAAGCTTGTCTATTTTAATTATTCATTTGACCACTAAAATACATATTTGGCATGTTATTGATCATTTTAACACAACTTTTGACAAACAGAAAATTGAGAGGATTTCTCAAGATACCTACATTAAAACTTCTCTTCAATAGTTGTCACAACAGACCTCAAATCTAGGGCTCATCAATTTTCTTCCTCAAATAATTCCTCTCTATAAGCTGTTTATTTCTCAAATGTAAGTTTTCTATCACAAAGCATTACAGTTATCAAAGAAATTAATTTCATCTTGTCATTCTCTTAAGTTTCAT
Source organism: Chirona hameri (assembly GCA_036785665.1). NCBI lineage: Eukaryota > Metazoa > Arthropoda > Thecostraca > Balanomorpha > Balanidae > Chirona > Chirona hameri. The sequence goes on along the minus strand of JAXIVJ010013251.1, from coordinate 14,071 downwards.
GGGCATAAGTTTATCTTGTCATTAGTTTTATTTAGTTTAACTTCCCTGATTGAATCATGCTTGGACAATTGCTGTATACCTTCAAGCACAAAAAAACTAATTTAGAAAGCTTGAAAAGGATAAATAATGGCAACAGGATAAACAGCATACATCATGTGACAGGTTACCATGCTTGATAACTGTGCACAACAACAACAAAATCCTTCCAAATGGATAACATAACAATGAGAACAGCCAAGACAGAGATTATCAGCAAGACAGAGATTATCAGCCAGACACGACAGCAAGACAGAGATTATCAGCCAGACACGACAGCAAGACAGAGATTATCAGCAAGACACGACAGCGAGACAGCAGTGATACTTGTTGCTGATGGATGCACACGGAAGCTTGGCAAAACACTTCAGTATCATAGCTAAAACAGAATGAACTACTATTTGCCATCTGCCAGAAATCACTTAAAGTTCCTTACATCGCAAGGGGACCATAGTTGTCATGGCCCCAAAACACCTGACATCAAACAAAAATTGACACTTCATTGTTGAACAAATCTACGTAACTTTTACTAAGGAAAATTTGCTTAAATCAGTTATTATAAAGTAAACCTATAAGAAAGTAAAATCTGATTATTTTTTCTTCTGAATCTGAGTTTTTAGACTTGTGTGAGGCTTTCCGGGAAAACCAATATTTGTGTTGTGGTTCTGCCATTGAGTCACATGAAGCTAAAAATAGAAATATTAATTGTATTCATTGAACAGACTATGGAATTCAAGGTTCAATATTTTTGCCTGCTTTTTCATGGCCTGTAACCAACACAACACATGGTCTGAAGTGGTCTGAAGGCTGATGTCAGCCTGAAAGTGCTATCATCGCTTTCCCTATTATGATTATATGTCACATTATGGGTAAAAGTCAAATCTTTGGACACGTCCTAACCTCAGACTGTTCATGCTATCAGAATGCAGCCAATACTGACGCACAGTGCTTTAGTGCGTCTGTATTGTTTACATTCTGATAGCATGAAAAGTCTGGGCTTAGGACGTGTCCGGTGTTACAGCAGTTGTTGACCGTACAGCACATGCCAAATGTTATTTTCTTATTACTTAATATCAATTAATAATGAATATACAAGTTGGTCCGGCGGTTCGCGGCCCCTATGTTAAAGCAATGGAAGTGACCCCAGCCGGGATCGCGGCCCCGAACTTTAGAGACATTTCAGGACACGTATTTTTGGCGATAATGATTTCGATCCGATAAAAATGGGCCTATAGTAGATCTCGGCCGAAGGTTGGGGGTGGTGGTATTTGGCGTTCACAACTAGCAATAATAAAGAAAGAAACTTGGCAGCAAATTTGGAAAATATGTGTAGTTGTGCATTACTCTTTACATAATTGATGACCACAGAGCAAACCAATTGTTAAATTGGGACATTTTCGGCCCTGGAGCAAGTTCTTGTAGGGAATATTTTGGCGCCAATATATATGGTAACGGTAAGTTCGCACTTTTTAACACCACTGCCAACATATTACAAAAATCGTATTGACATTTCAAGCCAAAAATCGAATGTAAAATTTGTGTAGTTAGGGAATAGATGGTCGAACTAAGACTTCCATACCAAACTTGTTAACACTTTTCATAAACTTTCCAGAATCTTTCAGCGCAATAATCCTTCGTGAAAACGGTTAATATCAATACAATGTGTGGAAGGAATGCTTCCGTCAGAATCACGAACACTAACCAAAATATTAACCGAAAGATAGTGAGTTTACGGAATAGATCGCTGTTGTGGACACCTCACAAACTAGAGCTGATCCAGCAGCTGCTGGTCCTTGGTCATGTGCTCATCATCACGCTGGAACCCCTCCATGGACTTGGGCCGGCCGCGCTGCTCGTGCTTCGCCTGCCGCAGCGTCTTCTTCAGCAGCTTCTTGTTGTTGAGGTCCAGCTTGCCGTCGAAGTAGGAGTGGTTGATCTGGTCGATGAATGTGCTGACCTTGTCTGGCAGTTGCCGCACGTTCTTGCTCTCCTCCTGTTCCCGCTGATGCTCCGCCACGACGTCCCTCAGCGGCGTCACAGAGTTGATGCCGATGAACTTCTTGAAGCGGCGCAGGGCAAAGTCCACCACCTCGTAGTCGTTTGGCTGCTTGGTGACATCGTTCTTCACCTGCTCGAAGCCTTTCAGGATGATCGTCAGCAGTACCTGCAACGAAAACAGATGAATAATGTATTAAGACGGCTGTTTCTTGAGGTTTGAGGTTTGCCCATCTTATTGCACATCGATGCAGTATTGTGGGCATTGACAAGTAAATATTGTATCTGTTTTTTTTTTCTTCAATAAATAGAACATCAAACATAAGGATCCAAAATGAAGCCATTTCCCGCAAAAAAATATTAACGGGCTATGCTATGAATGTTTATTGTATTAATATATTTAAGTGATTGGACCGATCACTGATATTATTTATTGTACCATAGTACATTTACTTTAAAGGGAAATATTCACCTTTTGATTTTTTAGCAACAATTTATTAGGCTTCCGTTATGGTATAAAAATGATGTTATTTAACTTTAAAGGGAAATAATGACGTTTTCCCACAAACATGGAGTTATTACTTAAATCGACAGACGAGACCAAAATATATTGTAAATTCATCACATTTTGCATGAAATTTTCCAACCGAAGGATATTTCAAGTTAAACTTGATAAGCGTTCCACACATTTAACGACCGGTACTTGCAAGTACTTTTGGTCCTCATCGAACTGCGGGCTTTTCCCGTATTGCTTTTGTACGCAATGGAGTGGAAAATATATTTTGCGTTCTGCTTGTTGTGATTATATGCCCGACGATCCTCTAAAACTAACAGCGATTTAATAAAAGGTACCCAAATTAGCAGTTAACCAATGCATATAGCGGCGGCGTATTTAGTGGTTCCGACCCTCAATTTTTTTAACATTTCTACATTTATTTTCAACATTAGGAGTTTTGTAAAGTTTTGACTCTGGCTGTATCTTATACTGTGCTTTATTATAAAGCTTTATATTATCATGAAAAAGAATCATCCCCCCCCCCCAAAAAAAATTAAACAAAAATTCACAAAACTGGCAATTAAATCAGAAGTTCATCGATGCACATCGACGGCGACCTATTTAGTGCCGGCATAGGCGGCGGAACGGGGGGCACCGAGGAACCAGGCCCCCCCCCCCTTGAATTTGCAAGGGGAGCACCCATATAAAAGTGCACTCCCTTAAATTTGGTATGGCTAAGATAATTATGATAGACATTGACGTAAAACTTACGTCAATGTCTATCATAATGGCTTTATGGCACATCAATTCTACGTCTTCTAAAAAACAATCAATAAAATTGATGTAGTACTTTGGGAGATAATGACGTTTTACTGACGTCTTGTCATGCATTTTTGTATAGTGGAAAAACGATACATGTTTGAAAAACCGTAGTAAATCGAAGTTTGATGAAAATTGCAAATAAAAAACGGCAGGAGAAAGGAAATTACATTATCGTTAAAATCAATATCTCGGATTTGTTATTTCCCCCCCCCCCACCCTCTAAAAAAAAATGTTGCTAATAAAATAAAAAGATCATTATTTCCCTTTAAGAATGAAATAACATTATTGCCTTATGCAAAGTTCGAAGTTTGGACAAATTAAAAAGCAAGTACTTCTTTCGGAGTTCATGATCGGCGTTTTCGGTGATCGGTGTCACTAACAAAACACGACATATCTGGCGCTTTTGTATCAATCTGTTCAACGTTGAATACCAACAAATCGCATACACTGAATAGGTCGCTGTCCAGGGCCAAACTGAACTGCCGATTGCAATGCACTTTTGTCAAATGCTTGTTGATTGTTCATAAAAGTTTGGCCCGTATTCGCAAAAGATAGAGTGCAGGAAACATATTGCATACCTTCGTGATTAATAACAATGCGTAGGGAGGCTAATTTACTGAATTCATTACCGAGTACTTGCTGAGTACCGACCGTTATAAGCGTGGATCGCTTATCAAGTTTAGCTGGAAATATATTTCGGTAGAATGTTTATATGCAAAATGTGATCAATTTACAATATATTTTGGTCTCGTCTGTCGATGTCATGTTATAGCTCCATTTTTGTGGAAAATGGTGAATATTTAGAGAGAAGAGAATAAATAATGTTTAATATATATTAGGTATACCTACTTAAAATATCCCAACATACATTAATCCTACTTACGTTGACAAAGATGAGGTTCATGTAGATGGCGAACAAGAAGAACATGATGGCCGCCAGTAAGCTGCCGCGGTACATCTCCATGAATTCAAACTTGTTCAGCATCATGGCGAAGCACGACTCCACCGCCGATAAATAGTCCTTGAACTCGTCCATGCTGGCCACAAGAAGCAAGTTGAAAAGCAGTCCGAACGACCCGATCGCGATGGTGAAGATGACTAAAAAGCCAGTCAGGTCGTTCCAGGTCTGCTTCAGGGTGGCGGAGAGCATGCCGATGCGCCTGTTGAAGCGCAGGAGTTTGATGAACTTGAGGGTGGCGATGAACACGATGATGCCGACTATGTATCCATATAGATCATCCAGCAACTGGGCATAATTCAGCTTGACGTATCCATTGCCATATTTTTCCTTGAAGATGGCCAAAATCGAGTCTGTTTCGACAAAGCGCATGATGTACACAATGAGACCAGTAAACGACAGGAGTATGATAGCCCACTCAGAATAAGACGAATACTGCTTTAAATATTCTTTCTTTTGCTTGCGCATCAGTCGAATTTCGCGGACGATGAAATAAATAATGAACAACGAGTAAAGGATTTCACAAATGATCACGAACGCCTGCGACCCTGCTTGCTTTGTGAGACGCACGCCATCGAACCTCCACAGGGGGTGCATCCCGCCGCCTGGTGTCATTTCCACGTAGATTGTCGCGACGCCGAAGAGGTTTACCTGCGCGTTGTACACAGCGAACTCGATGAAAACCGCTCGCGTGAGTGAGTCTATCCAGTTCTCATTTTCCAGCTGTGCCATCTGCTTCAGCACAGCGTTTTGACTTCCAGTGAGTTGAAAAACGAAGCCTCCTCCGCCATATACATCCTGTTTGGCGACGATAGGGAGATTATTGAGGTTACTGCTGGACGAGTAGCGATATTCTACGCGGTTGCAGTCCGATCTGCTGCCACGTCTAGTCCAGTTAGCACAGTAGCTACTGGTGTCCTCGCTGACGATGCTAGTGTAGCCCTGACAGCTACCGATCAGGCTGCGCATGCTTGCATGGATAGTACAAGTGTCTGGCCGGGAGCGAACCTGTCGCATCGTAGCTCCACCCATGATCCTGTTGACGCGATCATCGAGGAAGCCTCGCAAGCCAAAGGCGGGCGTTATACCGTCATACCAAGTCTGTGCTCGCAGCTCCTGCATAATAACGTTTCGTGACCAGTACCAGAATGCGCTGGTGTTAGAAACTTTGGAGAAATCTAGCCATGTGGTGAATCCGGTATTGTCTCCCACTTTGATGAAGGCATTCTCAATGTTCTTCTGTAGGTAAAACGCGTTGGGGTCTCTGTTGTCAAAGCTCAGCACGAAGAGTATCCACAAGAAGAATGAGTAGCTGATGATCTCGCGGACAATGGCGCCCATCTCGATCTCCTTGAGGCGCTGCTTTCGTATTTTCTCGAGGGTTTCCTTGTCATAGGGACTGCTGGAACTGACAGAGGCATGAGTCTTCCCTGAAGGAGTCATGATCCATTCCTCGTCAGACGCCAGATGAGGGTCTTGTTCATCTTCATTGGCATCGTCTGAGCCCAGGTCAACGTTCTTGAAAATAGCCGAGATGACGAGGGCCGACAAGAAAACTTTTAGTGGCTGCATCACGAGAATCGAGGAGAAAAGGGAAATGAAAAGTGATGTTACCCATTTGGTGGTTTTCTCGTTCCCAAACGTGATGCCATACGAGTAAACGATAAAGGACGAGCCAAAGAGGCAGATGATGCACAGGATCCATCCGATGATGACGCCCCACCACGGCAGTGTGTATCTTTGTTTCCTTGCCTTCTTCTCTTTTGAAGACGAACCAGATTTGGTAGAACTGGCAAGTGATGCCTTACGACTTTCCGATCCCATGTCTTGGGTGACATCCCCATCATCCTCTCCACCTGAAGCACTCGCTTGCTTTGATTCTTCATCTCTGCCTTTCTGCATTGCTGTATCGATCCTCGACACCCGAAGCTTCCTCGGACGAGATTTGCGGAACAAGAAGACAATGAGGAGAGAGGGCGCAAACACTATGATGTTTGACATGACACCAACAGCAATCTGCTCGGGTGATAGAGACAGCGGGCCAAACTTGATCGACCCAGCGGTGGGCCGCGAGGGCACGCGTTCGTACCACATGGCGTTCACCATCATGGACAGGAAGAGCAGAGCAAAGCAGCAGGAGACTCTCTGCATCCGAGTGAAGCGTGAGCGAGGCGGTCGGAGAAAGATGGAAAACCAGAGATGACCATCCGATAGTGACTGCTGGGATGTGTGTGGAAACACGGTAGCGAAGTCGCGCATCTGCTCTTTGCCAGCCACTGGAATAAGGCGGTCAATGAGGCCATCGTCATACTCCACTGCCAGCCATTCGTTGCAGACAAATGTTGTCTTCTCTCCAGTCTGAACGTTGCGTACCAGTACGTACTGGAGGTACCATGAGGCGAAGCGACCCATGCCGGAGTTGTCATGCCAGATCCGTAGATATTTGAGGTCTCCCATGTAGCAAGGCACGGCCATCACAAAGGCGTCTTGGCCGCCTTTTCTGAAAAATCGGCGTTTGGGCTTCCCGAATGTGCGCGTATCGCTGTCATAGTCGTCGCCAGTCAGTACAAATGAGACGTTCGAATCAGTTGCTGCATCTGCTTTGTGACCAGTGAACAGCATTATTTCGTACAAATACTTGTCGGTGGTCTTGTTGTCCGGCAAAGGGAATGCTCCCAACTTTGCAACGTCCTTTGTGTCTTGCCATCGTGCCCAGATCAGCAGCAGAAGATACATAACCAGCAGGATGATCAGCGTCATGTAAATCGTGAGGTTGTCCGTGAAGGAAGCATTGGCAAATACGTAGGCAAAGTCAATGGTATTTGGCTGCACAAACAGGCCTGAAGCGAACGATGTCAGATGTGAGGTGTTACACGTGACAGAGTGAAGATCGGACTCTATCACTTGCAGCCCCTCACTTGTCCACCTGGTCATCTCCTCGTCAATGAATGAGCACGATGAAGTGTACGTTTGCAGTTCGTACATGATCACAGTGAACTCTTTGCGGAGTATTTCATTGCTTTTGAACTTGCTGAAGTCACCACTTCCCCCGTTCACAATGGCCATCGTGTCGTTGTATTTCGCACTGGATGAATTGAACTGACCGATGCCAACGTACACTGCTCCTTGACGATTGTCCACCCAATCACCCGAGACAAACCATCTGTATTTTACTGTCGCATCTATGTCGTCTTGCTCCAGACTCTCCCTGTAAGGGAAGTCGGTCAACATCTTGAGCAGAGAGTGGTTCCTTAGAGTAGGCATGTGACCAAAACTGATCATCACGAAAACGTCATTCACAGAACCATCATAAGCGGTGAAATATATGTTGAAGGCGCTGTGCCGGGTGGTGATGTTAATCATTGAGTACACGATGGCGATCAGCTTACCTTTGAGGGCCTCAGTGGAGTTTATCTTGGAAGGTGGCAGCGGACAATCTGTGCAATTCCCGTTAGATGTGTTGTGGTAAGTCTGAGAAATCTTCATCAATATACCTCCCGTGACGTTAGTGACATTCAGTGGCTGAAGGTTGCGGTCCAAAATGTTCATGGTTAGTACGCGGGATGTGGGAGAAATGCTGTCAGCTCCTTCTATTGTGGTTTTTGAGTTTACTGGCGAATCTCTGATAGCCAAGGCTACTGGTTTGTCGCCATCGAGTGTTATGTTCGAGGGAAACGCAACTACTGCTCCACCAACCGTTTCATTCTTTCCTCCAAGCTCCATCGTAATCGACATTTTCGTAGTAACTCCCTCAGGTGTTACGATCTCAACAACTTCGTTAAGGACCAATCGTTGCATCGTCAACATTTCAATGCGATCTAACAATTTATTGATACGGTAGTTCAAACCTTTGGCTTTTCTTCGCGCTCTGTCTCGTACACTGCATTTCAACTCTTGCTCATGGCTAACAATCTCAGGTTTTCCGTCAATAACGATTGCGTTGTCCACGGGCCTCCGGGATGCCTCGGAAAGGTCTGCCAGTGGTATTTCCTCACAGGACTCGCTTGTGCTCAGTGCCAAATTTTCCTGAATCACCGATAGAGATGCAAGTACGTTTTCCTGGAAGGACTCCAAGCTCTCTGCTGTGGGAAAGTCGGCATCTTCCGCAGCATCAAATAGCGATTCCAGCGCGTCCAAAGCGTTTTCATTTGAATCCATGTCTATTGCCAGTGCGTTATCTGAGCCATCCTTCATGAGAGCTGCAACTGCACCGGTCTTCAGATTTATAGTCACCCTGGACGGGGTCCCCATATTACTGATTGATTGGAACGATGTGCCCCTGTGGGCTGCATCTTTGACCTCAGCTTGTAGACGTTCTTCAGGTGGCATGGCGTCTCTATCAGTCGTACTTTTCAGTGAAGCCATCCCAAAGATGATGAGAATTGCACTACGTGCGTCTCCGGTGCCCGCCAAACTTTGCACAGACTTGCTGTCTAAAAAGGCATTCAATGCCTCCGGAGAAGGCTGGATTGTAGTTATTGGTGTACAAACATGGTTTCTAGCACTGGCTCCCTGTTGGTCTTCGGTTATGTAATGCAACTGATTTACCCCCAGTGGTAAACGGATCGTAAGCTCTGGAATCTTTTTGACTGCAAGTTGATCAGTTTTACCTGCAACTGTTGTAAAGAACTGGAACGATTCGACGGGATATCCTTCTGGGTCCTCAGGCTCCTGACATTTTATTGAGAATTCGTCAATGAGTGCAAAGCTAGTGTTGCCTGTAGACGAGCAGGTGCACAATTTTCCGTCCACTTCTGGTGGCTGATTAACGGTTACAAAGTACATAACCTTGCCGGGTGGGTTGTCCGCTACGCCGTCTGACGCTTCTAGAGCGATATGGAACTTAGTTACGTCATGGAAGTCCGAGAACATGGTTTTGTCTATGCGCAGTTCCTGCTCATCCGGTGTGAGCATGTATTTTTCGGCGTTCTCTATGGCCGTCACAACAGCATCATCGCTCACTGTGGAAAGGGACCAGGACCAAGATAGTAACACAGTACATTCTCCACCGAAACAGCCACCGCGCAATCCCAGACTATGCTGAGGATTCACGAGGACGCCTTCCAGAGATGGTGAACAAAGTACCACGTCAGCGCAGCGCACCTCGATCAATGGTGGGTTTCCCTTCGACATTGCCACCTGAATCTCTGCCTTACTGCTTCTAACATCCTTGCTGACCACAACAGTGATGATGTATGTGACGTCCTGTTGATAAGGCTGCAGAATTTCAGTGTTAATTTTCAGCATGTCGCCGTCAAAGTCCAAACGGCCGGGTCCTTCGCCGAAACAGCCACCCAAATCCGGGTCTGGCACAGGCGCTGCCGCCTGACGGCCGGTCAACGACTGTGGGGGCGCTGTTGCATTCAGCGCGTCGTCCCTTTCATCTCCTAGCCTTCGACAGTACCACTGAAAGGTGAATTCTTTTGAGGGTATGTCGTCGGGGTCGATCGAGTATTTCACCGCGTCGAGGATGATTAGTTGATTCCAGCCGCGCACTATTTGAGAGACAGCACCCATAATGAAACCCGCGTGAAGGGGCGTCCGCTCAACTGCAATGTATGCCTTCGTCTGAGTCTGGAATATATCACCGTCCTCAATCCCTTCATCTGTCATTGTCATTGTGTATAGCAGCATATAGATCCCTGGTTTCAGAGTGTTCTTGGGTACGACCAAGTCAGCCTTGTCCCAATAGGAAAGCTGGTCCATGATGTGGGCAGATTCTTCCGTTTTGATATGTATTATTTCCCAACGTTTCGTAGTCATCAATGATGCATCGCAGTTAAGTGTTGCATGGGCCTCGATGACGATTGTCTGAGATTTTAGATAGCTGGGAGGTTCCTCGCGTACTTCTGATGCTCCTACGATCGACACGATTGGGTTTGAACAGGCTACATCAGACACGCTCACGAGCATCTCGTACGACTCATCATCCTTCGGGTTAAACACGTTCATCGTCACGTTGTAGGAGCCTTTCGACCAGTACCGAAATTCAAATGCCATGGGATTCTTCAGAAATACAGGCATATTCACCGCCTTGGGGTATTTCCTGTCACACATTGTTTCGTCGCCATAAGTAACCAACGGCGAATCGTCGCCAAAGTGTATCGCTAGACACATCTGCATGGTACTGGCCGATGTCCAACTTGCCATAAAGTTCCTCTGATAGTCTTCGGGCTGCTCTTCATCCAGTGCCAGCTTCAAGTGAGTTATCTCGGTGACCGGGTCCAGAATAATCAAAATCGCAGGGACAGGCTCAGTCCGACTGTACGTATTCTCGCCGACGAATGACAATGTAAGCTCCTGGTTAGTGTTGATGTGGTACACGAAGGACTCTTCAGTGGGGTTGTTTTTGTCGCTGAAGGTGTGTGATGTTAACTCCACGTGATCGCCGTTGGAGTCGTTGAACATCGTCACCTTGGTCATGGTGCCCTGCTGGAGTGTGACGGAACAAGTAAGGTTGCGGTCGTTACGAAACTCATTAGCATCCTTGCCCATGCCATCCAGGAGATCATCGATCCTGTCGTCCAGATTTTGGAGAATCATCGGCACCATTTGCATGATCTTCTCTTCAATGATCACGTCGATGATGTCGTTCTCCTCGCTGATGCTGTTCTTCATAGTTATCTGGACGCGAAATACTCCACTCCTCCCAAACCCGTGGTTGAAACTGGCTACGAAGAAGCCGTTCACCGCCATTGAGGTCGGGGTGTTGTCCGCAAGGCTGTAACAGATAAGGGAGTGGGTTGTTTTGCATGACTATCAGATAAATGGACGCAATTATTACATTTTTAAAAGAACTGCAACTTCTGCGTATCCCACCACTTGATGTAGGTTTTGCAGCAAGGTCTGTCATATTCCAAGCATCAACAACCGAACTTTTCCACAAGGAATCAATGTCGACATTTACTGGCATTAAACAACTTTCATAAGTGCAAGAGAAATAGTACAGATTCATCACTGTTTCTCGCATTTATAATCCCCGACATGTCAGCTCTACTTTTGGTGAATTAAGATTTCACCTCAGCACATACACACATGGGCATACATCCACCCACGTCATCACACAGCGTGCAAATGGAAGGTGAAATCCGACAGGCCATGCGACTGACATAGTAATGCATCGCGTCTGAGCGCGATCCCCAACTGTCTCCGCCCTCCGTCACTCACCTGATGCTGCTGTCGGAGAGCAGCAGGTCCTGCGTGAAGTCGTCGCCGAAGTCGATCGTCATGTGGGCTTCGGTGGGCAGCTGTTCGGTGCTGGGCAGGCTCATCTCGAACACGACGGCGGCCGCCTCCTTGGTGCCGGTTACCACGGTCAGGTACTTGCTGTCGTCGCCGGGCTTTAGCAGCCAGTCGGCAGTCACCGGGTGCTGCACGATCACAATCACCTCGCTGTACTCCGGCTGCAGCGGCACGCTGTGCATGTTGGTGCCCTTCACGCGCACTGTGAACGTGCCGGAAGAGGGGAACTGTACCGTGTGTGCGAACTCGTCTGACGGCCCGACGGAGCGCTGGATGTCTTCCGAATAGCCTACAACATCCGAGGAACCTTGGTCGAAGTCGTACTCGAGCAGCACCGGCGCGCCCTTCTGTATGGTGACCTTGAACGTGACGTCGAGGTTGGCCTCGACGAAGAACGCGCCGTTGAAGTTGGCACTCGGTAGAGGCATGGCCTCGGCGGGGACGACCGCTCCTTTCTGCTCCACCTTGACGATGATCAGGTCAACCGGGATCTGGCAATAAGTTGTATTGGTGATCGTGGTGGAACCGCCGTCCGTGACGTTCAGGGTGATGTCGCCCATGGCCGCGCAGGTGTGCGGGATGCCGATCATTGTTTGCGGCAGACCCAGCAGCTCGATCATGTACTGCTTGTCGGTGGAGGTGGCGCCCATGTCGCCCTGGCCAGCCGGGACAGTGATCCAGGACACCGCGCCGGTGGTACAGGTCACCTGAGGAGCAGCGCTTTCGTCGTCACTTTAATGACCAAGATTCAAAGGTTTTATTTCATTGATGTGGAAGTCAAATGGTTTTAAAAATACCATCCGCTGCATCCTACTTCCGAGTATTTTAAGTTATGAAATACGAAGCGCGAACCAGCAGGGAATGTAAAATGATCAGTCAGAATGGCAATATCTCTTTGTTGGGGTTTGTATCTGACTACTAATATATATATATATATATATATATATATATATATATATATATATATATATATATATATATATATATATATATATATATAATATATATATATATATATATATATATATATATATATATATATATATATATATATATATATATATATATATATATATATATATATATATATATATATATATATATATATATATATATATATATATATATATATATATATATATATATATATATATATATATATATATATATATATATATATATATATATATATATATATATATATATATATATATATATATATATATATATATATATATATATATATATATATATATATATATATATATATATATATATATATATATATATATATATATATATATATATATATATATATATATATATATATATATATATATATATATATATATATATATATATATATATATATATATATATATATATATATATATATATATATATATATATATATATATATATATATATATATATATATATATATATATATATATATATATATATATATATATATATATATATATATATATATATATATATATATATATATATATATATATATATATATATATATATATATATATATATATATATATATATATATATATATATATATATATATATATATATATATATATATATATATATATATATATATATATATATATATATATATATGTATATATATATGTATATATATATGTATATATATATATATATATATATATATATATATATATATATATATATATATATATATATATATATATATATATATATATATATATATATATATATATATATATATATATATATATATATATATATATATATATATATGTATATATATATATATATATATATATATATATATATATATATATATATATATATATATATATATATATATATATATATATATATATATATATATATATATATATATATATATATATATATATATATATATATATATATATATATATATATATATATATATATATATATATATATATATATATATATATATATATATATATATATATATATATATATATATATATATATATATATATATATATATATATATATATATATATATATATATATATATATATATATATATATATATATATATATATATATATATACATATATATATATATATGTACATATATACATATATATGTATATATATATATATATATATATATATATATATATATATATATATATATATATATATATATATATATATATATATATATATATATATATATATATATATATATATATATATATATATATATATATATATATATATATATATATATATATATATATATATATATATATATATATATATATATATATATATATATATATATATATATATATATATATATATATATATATATATATATATATATATATATATATATATATATATATATATATATATATATATATATATATATATATATATATATATATATATATATATATATATATATATATATATATATATATATATATATATATATATATATATATAATATATT